>LBNU01013755.1:514111-529860 GCA_014162995.1 Artemisia annua
CACGAAAATGGAAAAAATAGATGAAATCGTAAGAAAAGCTTTACGTAAGACGGACGAAAACGAAAGAAAAAAGTATGAAAATGTATAAAAAAGACGGAAGAGAAACGTAGAAAGGAAGCAGACGGAAACAGTAAAAAGAAAACAGGACGAAAAAGTAAAGAAGAAAAATGAAAAAAAAAAAAAAAAAAAAAAAAAAAAAAAAAAAAAAAAAAAAAAAAAAAAAAAAAAAAGGACGATTTTTGTAAAGTCTGGCGCAACACAGGGGCCATTTATGTAAAAAAAAACTGAAAAGAAAATAGTGATGGGGGTATTTTAGTCATTAGATGTTGGTCAGGGACCAAAAATGCAACGAAAACATATTAATGGGGACGTCTGGTGCATTTTCAAAAAGTTGGGGACCAAATCTGCAATTTGGCCAAACCACAAGGACCAAAAATGCAATTAACTCTAAAAACATTGTATGACATAGTATGATATAATGTGAAATAATATTACAAATAATTTTGAACATGATTGTAAAATGAAATTCAGATTTTCAGAAAATTAGCAAACCAAAAGAGGCCCTAATTGCCCTATATAAAGCGCTTGTTCTCTTCATGAGATATATCACTGTTCTTCTTTCTATGCACTTGAACCATCACATATATGGAGTTATAACTGAAAGTTAGTTCTCAGTTTTAAGTTTACACTCTATACCCACTAAACTAGTCTATATTTCTTTTCTTTTATTTTTTCTTGAGTTCTTGTCATTTTGGGATCATTGGTTTGCATTTGATTGCTCTTTAGAGACTTTTTTGGCCTGCGATTCCATCTTTTCAGAACCAAGTCATCAATTTCTGAGTCAAATGTATCTTTACTAGTCATTTTTCTTTGTATGATTCTCATCCTAATGGAAGTTGTTACAAGTTTCTGCTATAACACAAACGAAGAAAAACAAAAAGGGTTCATATCACATAGAACTAAATGGCATGATTCAGAATAGCATGGTATCTGAGGCCTTGAAGTTTCTAAAGATGCAATCTAATGCAAACCAAGGATTTAATTCCTTATAAGATTGTTTGCATGTAACGATTAATGAGTTCTTGCTCATTCTAGTTCCTTTTAGCAGTTTGACATGGGAATAATGTCTCGTAATCTCTACCAAAATGAACAATGATACATTCTCATAATGAATTATAGGTATGTTGTTTAATGACATCAATTTTTTATTGTTAAATAAGGAGTAAAGAGGTAGTTGCGCAGACTTGGTTGTGTATTGATGTTATTTCGCCGATATTTCAGATTTCTATCATTTGAATCTTGCACTAAATTGCGCATCATGTAATATACTTATAAATTGCAGAAACAATCAATATATCACCAAATTAACAAGCATATTATATCATCAAAATACATATAGTTTGATGTCTGGAATCAGAGAAGTACACGTCTCGAATATGTACATATTCTACTCTCCTAAGCTTTTAACATCCGAAGGTAATCATCGATGATGGACATAGCCGATGATCGGTAACCAGAACCAAAGAGATTGTAATGGTTCAAGTAATGATACAGTAAATAAAGATCTCTCCTTTTCTCAAATCCTGGTTGTTGCGGCATCACCTAAAAGAGACAAAACATAACAGTTGTTCATGATAGCATGTCAATTAAACTTGCTTTAGATGGCATACTGAATTTCAAATTTGATACCTCAAAATAAGCTTTGTAGAAAGACCCTCCGAATCCAGCGCACCATGACATTCCAAATTCTGCTTCATTATGTCCATCTATATAACATTCAAGAAAAATAGAATTAGAAGAGTTTTTTCTTCATGTTTCACCAGCATAGTGGAACAAGGCCCACAAAATGAAAACCAGGCTCGATGAAGATACCACATGTCTGTTCTACTATCCAACATGTCACCTATTCATTACGTGCGAGCCATCTCCATAATGAAAATGACATTCTACAAGTTTCTCACAAGGATTTGATAGAATGATAGATGTATATTAGTATATAAAATTGCCAATGTACAAACATGCCATAATTTTCTTACCGACTCGACTAGGGTAAAAACGGGGAAAATAATATTTAATTAATCTGATATGACCCGTAAAGGGAAAATAAAATATGCAAATTAGAACAAAAGGGCGTGGCCAGAAAAGGAATCTGAAACTAAACAAGCACTTACAGTAACAAGCCGGATCAAGTATAACGGGATCCCCATTCTTGTCGGAACTAATATTCCCACTCCATAAATCTCCATGTAATAAACAAGGCTCGATCGTCACACCTTCAAACAAAGCTCCAATATTCTTCACTAATCTTTGTCCTGCATTTGGATCAAAATCAATATTACAGATCATCAGCCCATAAACAAACAAGACATCCGGTTTGACTTTTAGGTCTAAATTTCTACGATGATATTAAAAATTGACAGAATTTGGTTGATAAAAACATTTCAAATATGCAGCTGTTGTTAACGAGTTTTGTGGAGTTAGGACCATTTTCTTTAAAGAATACAGTAAGAACCCATTTCGAGTTGGTGGTAATTTTAGTTGGTTTGACTTAAAAAAGTCATTATGTAATCTGAACTCTTTTCTTGAAACTGAGAGTCCTTCAAGATTACAAACCTTTTTCGTATATAGCTGAATCGCCAAATTGCTGTTGGGCTAGCTTTAGTTGAAAAGTCAGTCGATGCTCAGAGTAAAACTCAATCCAATCTGATGTCCATGTGTTTATCTGTGGCGTGCTACATGCCAGGACTTGAGTTTATTAAATGCAGTACTAATAAACTCTTAACTCTAGAGATAAAACATGAAGACATAATTTCCCTCAGAAAAGGAGCAGGATTGTTTCAGAAAACTACCAAAAACTATTGAACCACACCAAAACCGTGTGCTTCAACTATTTAACAGCATATAGTTAGTTTAGCCAGTTTAACAAATTTATTTATCTCAATTATTTAAATAACGAGTCAGCAAACATATATGGCTATTTCATAAGCATAAACGTACCTGCCAATGGTATTGTTGACATGAAACCCAAAACCTTTTTCGGATTTTGTAGCTTTGTGCATTTCAGCAAGCTTCCTCCCTAATATAGCCTAAACTAGAAGCAAATTAGAACAAAATATTGAACAGGGATTGTAAGGCAAAAAGGTGAATGCTAAGGTCTACCTGATCACCTCTTGATGAACCAAATTCTATAAATTCCATGATAATGTATGAGCCTCCTGTTGGCAATGCACCGACCTTCAAGTAGCAAAGAAGCATTTGATTAGAATTCAGAACCTCACTCGGGGATCAATTTGGCATTTAAGAAAGAACAGAAGATGAATCTCTACCTTAAAAGGTTTAGGAACACGAATTGAGTTTGTTTCATACATCGCACTTAACCCCAAAGCCTCTCCTTCAAACATCTCTGGTCCAATACTCCTAAAACCAAGTTTATAGACATATTTGTGTCAACGAGGTACATAAATTGACAAAAATGCGCTTAGAGAAAGTATAGCTATCAATGCATATAGGCAATGAAATGAGAATCCTAACACGGGTCGATAAGAAAAAATGACCTGTTTGTCTTGACGAAGAAAGTGCCAGCATCAGTATTGTATCGGCTGGCAAGATTGATGCAACCACCACCAACAGGACTAATACCCGTTATTTGAGTTGCTTTTCCTTCAGTTAGAATCCACTCTTTTACAGGATCCATACTCACTGTCGCCACTGTCAAAAGGTGCAAATTTTAGACAATCTATGGTCACTTTTTTTTATCAGAATTCGACAATATAATGCAAAACATCTGAGTGACTGTTCATTGCAACTTAAACCAGAAACTAGAAAGATTAATCAGATTGTAAAGTAAAGATGCAAAGAACATGAGAATGGCAAATTTTTCATTATCCGAGTATTTCACTTAGAAATGAGTTGGAAGACAGGAATTTAACACTGGGTTGGTCTTATAACGCTCAAAGAGTGAATCTTTATGCAATTTGTAGCACTGAAATGCCTGATGGCTATTCATTGACAGTAGAAACATCATAGTTAACCAGTATTTTTACAGCATAATTGTGAAGTATACCATGTATTCTATGTTTTCAAGCGTTTCTTGCTTATATGTCGCTATTGTTCTAAACTTTTATAATGTTATTTGTCTTATAAGCAGCTATGCTTCATACGCTTTCAAAGTTTCTATATCCCTGTAATTTTACACACACACACACACTATCACATATATGCTGGAGGTCGCCCTGGAAGCAGTCTTCCTACCCCTGGGTTTTTCCTAGGGTAGGGGTCTGATCTGTCTACATTCTACCTCCCCCATAGCCCGCTCCGGCGGGGTTGGGTACTGTTGTCGTAATTGTGAATTACAACCCAAATGATCATATGCACACTACACGGCTACACGGTCTATAAACTGATCTAATCTCACATTACCGGAGAGATTAACAGAGAACTACAAGAACCATATACTCAGCACTACACAAATTCAATCTAAAATGCTAAAGTAAACAATCATTTAACAATTCAAGATGGGTAAGCTTAAAAGTGTCAAAATGTTTCTAACTAACACTGTTTTAGTCCAAAACACATAACATTTATGATGGATTGGTATAAAAAGATTCAAAAATCAAAACATCCTTATGCTACAAGCTAAACCCCAAATACAAAAGGCATAATTTTGATTAAGGGTCAAATCTGAAGTGGGGTTTGCTCAAATAGCTTAAAGATTGGTGCTTTATGCTACTAGAACCAAAACCAAAATAGAAAATAGGAAAATCTTGATAACATGACACTTACTGACAATGGGTTTATTATGCACAAGACGGTGTGAAGAATGAAGAAGATGACATGAAGAAGAGAAGGAGATGACACCCAAATGTGCCACCATTTCTGTAAGACACACACACACACTTGGCCTTGTTTGTCAGTCAGTGAATATTCTCATCAGCAACAATTTATTTGTGGTGGAAAAAGGATCTTTTTGCTTTTTGGTTTGGAGTATCTTTGTTGATAAAACTTTTTTAGATTTTTTTAAAAAAGAAAAAATAGCATGGTTCCAAAATAATCATAGCTAGGATGGACCGACGATTTTCGAGAAGATGTTAGCACATTTTGTTTTTATCATAAGTGCAAATAAAGAACTTTTGAGCTAGCTTAAAGTTGCGTAATAAAGAAAATAGTACGGATCTCGGAGGTTGCACATATAAAAAAGATAACACTTTTTTATAAAAATACACTTGGACCTAAGATCGGATGTGAACCGTAACACACATGACATCCATGTCAAATGATGAGTTTTTAAAGTGTAAAAGTGCAATTAAGAGAAATTTTTTGAGAAATACTACAATATCTTTTTTTAAAATTATTTTAAAAACAATATTTTTTCTTCCAATGCAAAAGAGTGATTAAGGGAACAAATTGAATTAAAATAATATAAATAAAGATGAAAGAGATGATTAATTTAGAGAAAAGCTTGAGGATCCTCAAATCATTGGCGGAAAAGTCTTTATCTCCAATGATGAAAAGCTTTTCTAATACGTAGTAACATTTTTGAATAGTAAGAAACTATTAAAATGTCATTTAAAAACTTGCATTGAGGATGCTCTTACTTATACAAGGCAACAGATCCTCTTGTCATGTTTGTCACACGTTCATGTCAGCAGCACTTATTTTTATTTTTATTTCATACCAACACACGCACATATGCACACCGAACTGACAAACCCGACCAAGCTTAGAGGAAGCTCATTCACACCGATAAATCAAAGTCCGGAAGAGTTGGAGCCCCCATGATTCGTAGCTGGAGTGGGAGCCCCTCAGGGTGTTTTTGGCAACCTCCGATTTCCACGCAGGAGAAACCCCATCTCTTTATGTTCTTTTGTGGTTGAATTTTGCCCCATAATTTTCTATGGGTACAAAGTATTAAAGACAGTAGAGTGAATTTGATGATAATAAAGCTATGTTGCATGTCATGTTAGTTCTTGAGAATTATTTACTCCAGTTCCTTGTTTTGTACTTTCCTTTTTTTTTAGATGTATGTTAATTCACTTGAAACAAATAAATTAAAATCTAGTTTGAGGCTAAAATATAGAGACTCTTAGAAAAACATTGATCATGATTTTCATGATTCTAAGCAAAGAGGGTGATGACATGCTTCCATGAGCAGCAATCATCGTGTTCAGTTCGACAAATAAAGCAAAAATAGAAAGAACAAAATACATTCATTTACAGTTATACACCAATCCCAAATCTTGTACAACCTCCAAGCAATCAAGAATCATAAATAACCTAAAGCTTTCAACTTTTTCAATCTCTTTCATCTTTGTGCTTCTGGTCCTGCTTCTACCTCTACAATATTTGTATCTGCTCGGTTTTGGCTTTGATTTTCACTTTGACTCTGACTACTTCCTTGACCAGGGTGCGGTAGGAGCCACTGACGAGACTGCCCCATTGAGATCTCCCTTGAAATCTCGGGGCTGTTTGCAGCTATAACCGAGAGACGACAGACAGGGCAAGTTGATTGCTTTCTTAGCCACAAATCAATGCAAGAAAGATGAAAACTATGCCCACATTTAGGCATTATTCTTAGTACCTCTTTTTCCTGGTATTCACCCAAACATATCGTGCACCTGCATCAAGAAGAGTTAAACAAAGAATTATGTCTCAAGCATGAACTACCATTCTAAGTTTTTCTTGGTTATGCAATGGAAATAACAAGTATCTTTCTTTCTTAAGAGTTTCAAAACGCTGCAATCTTGACAACTAACTATTTGCAAGTTAAAAATCCAAATACCTCAGGAATAACAGTATCCATCATAGATGGGGATGTGGGGGTAAGGAAAACTTACTGAGCATCATCCATGGATCCGAAGGCTTCACGGTCGAACTTCATTGTAGGAATTGCTGCAACCATTGCTGGTTCAAGGCCTACGACCCGGGGCTCTTGCTGTCAATGTATTTACATATGGTTAGAATGAATATCATTATAAGAACACTAACACATATGCCAATTCCAATTGACAGATTAAAATGAAAGGTATTTTAATATGTTTATGCTATTGTGATGATCTTAACAATAAAATTAACTAAATAATATATAATTTGGTATATGAGCGTGTTCGACTGATGAAATTATTTCCCAAAATATATCTTTTACTTACTAATCCCTCAGTCAGATGACAATACAGAAGTTTCTGTTTTAGGACGTGTTGCGAAAATTGAAAATTGTACTTAACATTTCCTGTCCTGACAATTTAAAGCTATAGTGCCCATTTTCCTATAGAATATGTACTTGAATCCATAAACTCCAGAGACAATGCAATCTTGTTATGGTAATTTACATACAATAAAGCCATTATCAGATTTACATGAAAAGGTAAACATACCGAATTCTATAAGGAAAAATCCCCAAGTACATAACTTGCATACGACATCATAGGCATAAATATGATTATAAGGTATTCGTAAGTTTATGTAACTAGATAAACCGCAATAACCAAAAAGGGTATTTTCAGAATTTCATTTACCATGACCCTTCTTTGGGGAGGTATCTATTTTGTTAAAAATAACCGGACACATTTTCATGAACATTCCAAGATACTCAGAAAAGATATCAGTTTCAAACAATAATAAAATCATATTTAAGGCAAGAGATCACTTAGTTCTCCACTCTTGTTGATCAACATTGAGGATTCTGAATGAAGCAATATTAAACACGCTTAAATGCTACGAAATATGAATATACAAGATCACTTGGAATCATATATAATACAACATGAACACTAAAAAATGTAGCAACAAAATTTGAAGGATTATAAGCATACCCTCTCTAGGTCAATCCTTGAGTCAATCTCGAACAGTTGCCGTGTTTCATATCGGCGAAACCGCCCACAAACGAGTCTAGCACAGACAAATACAATGAAAGTGGCACTCATTGCAAAGCCTATAACCGTGGTAATCAAATTCATGGTTTTACCAAACATCTAATGCCACTGATCACTTTAAGCTCCCCAAATATGTTAGAAAATGCCCAGAAAATTATGAAAAAAATTACGCTCGCAACCTTAGTAAAACAACCTTTAAGAACAAAGAAAAAAGATTGAGGATACAAATAAAGGTTACAAAGTCTATAAAAGATCATTAAGAAACAAACTACTACTAACCTTAATTACAGAGTAACAATGAACAAGAAAAAGGAAACAACGGTATAATCATTAAGAAACAAACTATATATCAAGATTATAGGAAACCTCAATGCTAAATACATGTAACAACATTATAAACACAAAACATAACATGCCTACAAATCACAAGTTTTTATTCAATGTTTTAAGAAACCAACAACAAAAAAGACTTCAATTTCTTACAAATTTAACTCAACACACCAAAAGAATGAATTTTGACTAAACCCCAGATCAAGATTCACTACAAAATGATGAAATTTACAGAGAATTGACCAAAAAGACTAAACATTTTTTACAAACTCAAAAAAAGAGACACCAAAAAGATTGGATTTTGACCAAAGCCCAGATCAAGATTCATTAAAAAAATACTGGCCAACAAATGGAATCCACTTGTCTTTGGGTGGACTCAAAGTGATGGATAAATGACAATAGATGAATGAAAGAAAATTTCTTCTTGTTTCTCATTTTTCTTCAACTTGGCTTGCTCATTTGGACTTGCATCTTATGTGGGCCCACTTTGATGGCTATGTGGGACCTATCTCTTGGAGTGTGTTGCCTGGATTTCTAGAGTCATGTGAAATGATTAATTTTTCTATTTTGAACACCATGTACCATGTAGAATTATTAATAGACATCAAAATAAAACCCAAAATAGCAATAGAGGTTATAACTAAGGGTGCGCTTGGTTAGATGTATTAAGGGCTAAGGAATGGTAATGGTAATGATTAAAGGTGGTTGCTTTGCTATAATGCAATGGAGCATTACCCAAAAATGGGTAATCAACCATTACTCAACAAAATGGGGGTAATGACATTACATTCCTTAGTATTCCTATTATCTTTGTCATTAACATTCCTTGATATGAACCAAGCGGACCCTAAATGAATAAGGAAATGTAAGTGAAAGGAAGTGAAAATACTTGCACTTTATGGAAAGTCAAAGATACATGGTACTCCCTCGACCCACAATTTATATCATTTTTTCATTTATTTAAATAAAATTAACACATCAAACTAAAATTAAAATTTCATTAATAAATAAACAACATAAAAAAAAAGAGTAACGTCGTACCCACTCATAAAATTTACACAAAAAATACACTTGCTGATGTGTCAGCGGGTGATTGGAAGAGGAAAGAGAAACTGCCAGAAAATGCACCAATCACCCGCTGAAGCATCAGCGAGCGGATTTTTTTGTGAGAATTTTGTGAGTGTGTCTAGCATTGCTCTAAGAAAAAGTACCAAAAAAATGATACATTAAAAAAATAGAATTTAGTGATTAAGGTTCCATAAATGCTCCATGATATCGTGTCGAAGGACGTCATGAACTTTCCTTTCACGAAATTCTTTGTTTTTTCTTCATTGTGTCTCGCATCGTTCGATCCAACTATGTTAAATATTCGGTTGTATAAAAACGTACAATTCGTTAAATTTAGTAACTGCGAAATCTTGATCTTTCAATATCATGTTATGTAATATGATGCAACAATACATGATTCTTCGTAGCGTGTTGACTTGGTAAACACGTACAGGTTATTATATAATTCCCCAACAACCATGTAGGACTTTGGAAGCTCGTTCAATATCTTTTCTTGCACTTTCTTGAACTCTTTTAAATTTAACTGTTTTTTCATCTCTTGCAATAGAAAATGATTTGACAAACGTAGACCATTAAGGATAAATTCCATCCGCTAAATAATAACCTTTTGCGTATGTTTTTCCATTCACTACAAATGGAGCTTCTAGAGCTATATCGGCAAGAAGGTCATCAAATAACGTTGAACCATATAGAACATTGAGGTCGTTATTTGCCTCTAGAACACCAAAATATGCATGTCAAATCCACAAAACTTGTGACGTGGCGGCTTCAAGTATTAGAGTTTGGTATTTGTGGTAACGTCTTTTGAATTGCCCGTATAAGGCCTTTGGGTAGTTTGTCAATTCTCAATGCATTCAATCAATGCTCTCGAGCATGCATTCCCGGGAGTCCATGTTTTTCTTCGTGCAATGCATATATATGTTGGATATCATTTAAATCAGGTTTTCTTAAAAACTCTTCTATGTATAAAGTATATATGCATTTAGTGAAATTTTGTAAACAATCACATGAGCAACGTTCATTAATTTGCAAGTACTTGTCAAATGGCATCGGGTGATGTGTCATATGCCAATTGGCGTATGGCTGATGTGCATTTCATAATAGGACTAATACTTAAACGACCCAAAGTATCTGGTCGTTGTTTAAAAAAATGAAAGTATTCGGGGAGAGGGTCAACATTGTAGTTGATAATATCATTAACTATTTGTTTAAAAAGTTTTGAACTCATATGATACCTTCGCCTAAAATTTCTTTTCGTGTATTTAAGTGGATTGTTTTCGTCTCAAAAATAATCTTTCAATAGCCGTTGTTCCGCAACCTCTCATTCACGTGGTATGTATTCCTTAGTAAGAGAAACCGAACTCTCGGCTTCTTGATTACCAAAAGCTTGAAATTTTTGATGATATTGAAAATATTGAGAATACCCTTCCGCATCGTCTAGAGAGTAAATATCTTAAAGATCAAGACATTAGGATCCATAACGTTTTTTGAAGGTAAAAGAGAATTGTTGAGATGTGTATGTAGAAGTGTGCTTAAAAATTAGAAGATTAATGGGTATTTATAGGATTTTTTAAGGGTATAAATTTAAGAAAAATCTTTTATGAACAAAAAAGGGCTATAAATAAGCCCCAATGTTCCTTTTTTCCATTCCCGTTAAATAACGTTTAGAAATGAGAAAAGGAGAAAAAAATAACAAAATACCAGACCGTTGGGGCTGGTGGGGAGGGCACCACACACGAAAACGCCGTAAATGGTGTTGGTCTCGTGTTTTCTGGTGGCGTTTTGGGTACGATGCAACGTACCTTATGCTTTAACAGATGAATGATGAAGAAGTGAAAAGTGAATTATTTTTATGAAATTGATTTCTCTCAAAATCGTTTTTAATTGACTTTCAAAATTCCTCACTAACCGATTAAATAAACGTTTGCGATGTGAATGCAATCCGGTTAACAATGAGTCACGGACGGACTCACTTTACAGCCAGGTGTGGCATGGGCCACATCCCATTTTAGATCACGAAATGTTTTTTTTTTCTTTTTTTCAATATAAAGGTGCTGCTTTTTATATATGTCACACCCTGAATTTACCTGTTAAATGGCAGCGGAATTGAATTCCCGGGTGTAACGATCATGGCATCTCATACAAGGTTACATTGAACGACCTAAAGTGTCGTTTTGTAAATACAACGTTTGATCATTTTATTAAAAACATAAAAGTTTACAACATAGGTCCCAAGTGGTTTTACACATTTATTGAAAATAAAAACGACAAGATCAAACGGTTCATAAGTGCATTGAAGTAAACAGTGAGACGCGTCGACTCCTCGACTCCATGATGGTCCATATGCAAGTCACATGTTGTTATCTTAGTAATCTGAAAATACATTGCTAAAACGGTCAACAATAATGTTGGTGAGAAATCATAGGTTTATGAAAATGAATAATGTACGATAACCATAAGTATAAGGGAATGACGAACTGTCACATAATTGATAAAATTGTACATTATCTCTTAAGCTCATGACCCCGAAGCTAGACTGTAGGTAATGCCCCTCCAGAGTGTTTTGCCCGACACTCTAACAATGATCAAATGAAATATTGATAAGGTAGGTGAATGAGAACAACATCCTATGAGTCTAAGTCTGGAGAAGTATTGATAAGGTAGGTGAATGAGAACACGGCCCAATGGTAATTGTGACTTAGTGAGACTGTGATGAATGAGGGTACCATGATGTAAGTGTACTGTGTATATATGTGTATGTTCATGAGATGTTGTGTTTATATATTCATATGAGTTTTGGCGTTTCAGAAATTTTGTAAGACTCGACCCGAACATAATCCTAACATAACTGCTCAAAGTATTCCAAAATTCACCTTTGAGTCAGACATAGGTGATCAATCCATGTCCCACTGTCCCTGGTCGAATATAGGTGATCAGTCTATATCCTACTGAGGTTTAATGAATTTTGCAATACTTAGCTCAGCTATACTCGTAATATGTCCAAGACTCCTTGAGAAAATGTTTAGACAGCAAAGGCGATGTCAAACCACTCAGTTGCAAGTCCCGCCCATACAAGACTTGTAACCTATGTTTTCACACACCATTGCACAACACATGTAAAATGAATGAAAGTGACCCGTGTAATGTAGTGTAGGTGATCGCACACCCAAGTGATGCCATGAATGTAGGTGATCCACACCTAAGTGATGTAGGCAACAAAGTACCCAAGTAATGTAGTGTATTTCTATACCCATGAAATGTAGGTGGTTACGCACCCATGTAATGTAGGTATCATGCCGTACCCGAGCAATGTAGGTATCCCTATACCCATGAAATGTAGGTGGTTACGCACCCATGTAATGTACTGTATTGTGGTATAAAACCATGTAAAGTGAATATGCACTCATGATGAAATGATGAGATGCTATGATGATGTGGTTATAGTCTAGGGTCCAAGATACAACCTAGTTCGCTATAACCTTAGCTCTGATGCCAATCTGTCACACCCTGAATTTACCTGTTATATGGCAGCGGAATGGAATACCTGGGTGTAACGAACAGGGCATCTCATACAAGGTTATATTGAACGACCTAAAGTGTCGTTTTGAAAATACATCGTTTGATCATTAAAACATTCAGAGTTTACAAAATAGGTCCCATAATGGTGTTACAAGTTCATGAAAAATAGTTCAACTTGATCAAACGTTACATAAGTGCATAAAATGAAAGGTAAGACGCGTCGACTCTTCGACTCCATGATGGTCCATATGCAAGTCACATGTTGTTATCTTAGTAACCTGAAAATACATTGCTAAAACGGTCAACAATAATGTTGGTGAGAAATCATAGGTTTAGGAAAATGAATGTTATACGATAACCATAAATATAAGTGTATGACTACCCGTCACATGATTGTATGACTACCCGTCATATGGTTGTAAAATTGTACAATATTACTTAAGCTCATGACCCCGAAGCTAGACTGTAGGTAATGCCCCAAATGGAGTGCTTTGCCAAACACTTGGAATGATCAAATGAAATGCATCCGCTTGACTGTTGGTAACCCCAACACGGATGGAGGCGTCACCCTCAATAGATCTATCCACTCACTCTCGCTTAAATACAATTAACGGTTCATGATGGTGGGGACTTAAAACATGGCAATGTAGTAACTTAAGTAATGTATATGGATTTGATACTTAGGCTCGTATGAAAAATGGTGCAATGTATTCTCCCCCGTGGGATTTGAAAACAATAAAAATGTAAACGGGGCTATGAAAACTCACCTCAAGGAATGGCACAATATGGAATGTATGAACTGAAGTAATGAGGTGCAACTCCTAGCCGCAACCTAAAATGAATGCATGTAATCTACTTTAGATTATGAAATGGGTTCATGTATGCACTTGCACTATAATCTATACCACTCGTTTTGTATTCAAAATATATATTGTTGGCGAAAATATAAATTACATCTTCGTATAAGGTCATGGTGATTATTACATGTTTATATGGTTTAATAATGTTATACGGTAGTTATATAGGGAAATATAATGAAATTTAGCTTTTAGACGTAAGATACAACACTTAGTCAATTTTTGAAATACGGTTAAAAATGGCTTCGGAAAACTAGTTGTAAATCAGTGAATATTGAGAGTTAGGAAATAAAATTGGTATTTCTGGAAAGCCTAGCACCAAGCCTCAAAATGTTCAGGAGTGAAGTTTTGCTCAAAGTGTCTAGATTTTATGCTAAATGGTCGAGAAGTATGGTATTTTAGGCTAAAGCTGCCATTTCTGGGCAGTTTTTATGAATATTTGGATGGCTGTAGATTACTCATCTTAAGTCCAAATGACGAACGGCTTTTTGATTTGAAAACTAGGCCAGGTGCTCTAACTTTTGTTCCTTGTGGTCCAAAACTCCAAAACTGAGTCAATTGACGGGAAAATGGCTCTCAACATGGGTGTTTCTAGGTATACTTAGAAAATTTCTGGGTAAGTGCTGGTGGTTTATTAGTGAAAATAATAACTTTCGAAAAATCATAACTAATTCGTTATAAGGCCGATTTTCAAGTTCTTTATATCCCCGGAAAGGTAAAAATATATACTAACATATTTTCAATAGTTTGGCAAGTTTTGGAAAGGTCTAAGGCTCGTTTTTGACCAAGTTAATTCGTACATCAGCAATGAATTTTCCGGAAAATGTTCAAGTCTAGTAGCAACTTGTTTTTGGCATAATTTCTTCGTTATAGGTCCGTTTTTAGCGGTTCAAAAGGCCATAGTTTCATCTAAGAATGTATTTTCTAGTTCTTGGGTCCAAAATTAACCAAAACTCACTGAGCTTACCCAATATTTAAAATAGGGACAGAAGGTTAACATATGTTTCCAAAAATGATATAACTTAGTTTGTACATGTCCAAAACCACTACTAACAACATCAACTCATCCCTTAATCTACCATACACCTTCTTAGGGTGTCATGGGTTCCCTAACATCACCATTTCAACCATTTCTCCAAGGTTTCATAAGAAATCCATTTTACACATAAAATGATAGAAACTTAGGTTTTGTGGTATAGACTTTTATATGCAAGTACAAAAACAACAAAAATACACAAACCTTGTAAGGAAATTTTGGTAAAACTTGTGAAAATAAATTGATGAACTTACTTGGAAGCTTATAAATTTTTATGAAGAAAAACCTATTAATCCATAGGTTTATATTTCAAAACCTTGTAATGGATGATGTTTGCTACTAGTAAAAATTGTTGTTCTTGAAAAACTACTTGTTCTTCCTTGTTGTTGATTTGGAACGAGCCAAGAGAGGAGAGCAAGAGAGTAGGATTCTTTTTCTTGATCAAAAATTTGTAGTATGCAAAATGTGAATGGTAGTTTGAGTTAGTGGTTTATGTTGGTGAATTAAGGGTGTAACATGTGTCCTTGGGGACACCTTGGCCGGCCACCTCATAGAGGTGGTGGGTTTGTGTATAATTTTTGCCAATTATTGTTTACGGAGTACCGTTTAGTGTATAGTTTTGTAATATTCGCGTTATCGGGTACCGGGTTAATTAAAAATAAAATATAATGGGACAAGACGGGATATAATAAAGTTGTAAAAATTATAAAAATTATAATTTTTGTAAACATTAGGTATTTTGATAGTTATTACTTTGTTAATACAATTTATTACATATATAAGTTCAAGTAAAGGTTTATTATTTGGTTGTCCACCAAAATAAATAATATATAGTTTTATAACCTAAGTGGAAAAATAACTAATATAAAAATATATTAGTGCCCTAGTGGAATTTGTTTGGTACATTAGGTTAAAAACTAATAACATGACTTATTATTTATATACAAATAAATAAATAAGTGTAACTTGAAAATATATAATCTACGAGTGGAATAGAATGCAAATGATGTCGTGATGCAATGTAGACTAACCCTAGTCTATGAAATGTACGATGAATGATAATGTGACTTA
>LBNU01013755.1:530086-584754 GCA_014162995.1 Artemisia annua
TATATATATATATATATATATATATATATATATATATATATATATATATATATATATATATATATATATATATATATATATATATATATATATATATATTTATATATTTATATATATGCAACCCTTGATAATATTTTTTCTACTTTGATAAACTTTTTTATGGTTTAAATCTTCGTACTTTGATAAAAGAAATTTGGGCAAGAGATTTTTAAACATGTTTATGTAAGCTCCTCTTGAAAATTCTAGGTACATTTCTACTATGTTGAATAAATGATATCAGTGGAGTAAAGCAGTTAGTACAAATTTATAAGTGTGTTCAAAGTTGTATTTCGTGATGTGCGTTTTTCATATGAAAATTATGATTCCATTGTTTTTTAGACCAACTATAACAAAAAAAAGTGATCACGCGTGCTAATTTGTTGTGGCACCACAATTCTTTGTTGTGGCACCACAATTCGAGTGCAATTACTAGTACACCTTCACTTGCTTCATGTGTGAAGGGTTGATTATGTTGAACAAACATGGTGTAGGCCACTGGTAGCATAAAATAATAATAATAAATTGTGTATGTGACGGTATCGTGTGTTATATTTTTTTCAATGATGTATAAGTAATTGGTAAAAAAATATGTTGAATATTTCGAAAGTAAATGTGATGAGAGTGAGTGAGAATGAGAATAATGTGATACTAAGTTAGTGACGCATGAGTGGTGTGAAAAGGTGAACCAACATACCTAGTATTATGTTGGCGATTTCATATCCTAATTTGGCTAATCTAGCCTAGGGTAAAGGCCCAGCTAGCCTCGACATAGAGTTAACTTTATATTTCTTATGTTTAAGGTAAAACGAGTTGATGCACCCGCGCGTTGCGGCTGTTTTTTTTGCGTTTAATTTTTATGCTAAACATATAAAGTATGATTGGTTTTGCAAAGTGTTACATACTTCGGGGCTACTTTAGCCATCTAGGGAATTAGTGGGTTGTGAAGCAGTATGTTCCAAAAAAAAAGGCGGTCGACCAATGTAGCGCTTGCCTCAAAACATCGCCGTCCAATTTGGGACTGTAGAAACAGCGTGTGTCCACTGTAGCAAATCTTGAAAGTCAACTGTAGCATAGTTGTTTTTTCACCCTTGAAACTACGTCGTTTACTACGAGGTTTAATAATATTTATAATATTAGTTATAAATCGTGGTAAAAACATTTGCAAAGGTGGCGGTGCACCTGCAAGACAAAATGCCACCTTAGCGGAAAAGAACCAAAAAAGAAAATAGTTAAATATTAACGCATAACTAATGTGATGAAAGAAAAATCTCACGCTACACCCTACCCATCACACGATCCACGCTTTCACACTAAGCTCTGTAATTTGTGAATGATGTGCAAATCACTTTATCTATTGAAGACCTACGAGTTCTATTTAAATGTGAACTTAAGTTTTGGCATTACGGTCTGGTACGGAATCAGAAAGTTATGATCGATTGGACAAACTTTGATACTTTTTAAAAACTACACTACAAATCAGTTCGTTAAGGGAGGGAGAAATTACAAAAATAGCCACATATTTTAAAAAATTTATACTGTAATTTTTTTGCTAGAGAGGCACGTGCCCATTCTGTCTTCTCCTGTACTCGCCTCTAATTACGGTCACTTTTGAAAATGTTGATTCTTATGATGCAAAGGTGGAGACTTTTTGGTGATTCTTGATTCTTCTACTTTATACTCATCTTGATGTCTCCGATCTCCCTACAATGTTGAAGGTCCCTTGAGTTTAAGCGTTATTCTAGTGTAGTCCTTAAGTTTGATTCTATACTACACATATCCAATAGTCAATACTACCATCTTATTACGAACTTGAGTTCAACTAATCAATACCAAAAGACTCATTAGCTCTCCATTATAAATAAATTCAATTCAACTTCTGAGCAAGAAACTTCATAGAAAAAATATTAGATCTTGGGGCGACACGTAAGAGTAAAAATGAATATTAAAAAGAAAAAAGAAATTTGAATGAGCTAACTTGCAAACCTTCTTAAACTCACTTTCTCACCTACAATTGATAGGTAAAAATTAAATTAATAGTCGTCTAAAGTCTAAACTGTGTCATAAAACAAAGTTCTAAACTTGTAATCAAAGAAAGGAAATTCCTAAAGCACTATCCATTATTTCTAAACAAGATTCCTTACCCATCATTTAAATTCATGACTTGGTAATTTGGGGTCCATAAGAATGGGACCTAATATAGAATGAAATACAGTTTAATCAACCGTTATCGTGTGGGAGCAAATAATGTTTAGCGTCTGAAATATAAAGTTTGTCTGTAAAAAGCGTATACATTTAGAACTTTGTTAAAACATCAAATATCGAAGAGAGTCTAATCGAAAATAACAAAGATATAAGAGATTATTGTTAGTTAAACATAAATAAACAAAGAAATCCAAGAAAGTCTAATTGAAGACAATCTCCTTTGCTTTTCTAAAATACCCGTTGTTTAAATCGCATTTCACATTCTTCTTCTTTTAATCATTTTAAATAGCTTTTTGATGAGATTTTGGGTAATGATTCAACACTTTATATTTGTTTATATAACTACAGGGGAATGATTTAACACTTTACTTTTGATTATTTTTTTTTCCTGGCTTTTAGCAATTTGGACATACACGACCACAAATCAAACATTTTTGTTCATACTGTAAAAAGATTGTTGCCTTTTCCAAATAAATAAATAACCCAAATCATATGGTCTAGTAATTTACTAGATACTCGTATTACTTCAAACAACTTAACTTATTATCATTCACAAAAAATATTATCATTTATGTTATAAAAAAACTAAAACTGATTTAATTACAGTTACATTTTTTTAGGTTCTAATATACTCTATACAACATATTTTAATATCTTTATACGAAAGTAAAATGATTTATCTTATGACAAATCTTCGTAAGTGTCTTCCTAATTCGAAATGTGATGAAATTATTGGGTGGTGTACGAAATTATACCTCCAGAATTCAAGAAGTGAACTTCAAAATTTTTTTTTGAACGGCGGATTTATTAATGAACTTAGCAAGACGCTAAAGCTCACAAAGAAACAATTACAAGAGAGCAGTCATTGGGCTTTTAAGCCATCCTAACCAATCTAGTTTTCTTCTAGCTCTAGCATTACACCAAATAAAAGAGTGGGACACAATAAGATCAAATAACGACGCCTTGGATTGATGCTCTGAAGAGAAAAGCAACTTATTACGATAACTCCAAATGAACCACCAAGAAACAAAAAACGTGGCTTCCAAGTAATCTTTCACCTCCTTCCTTAATCTTAAACCTTCGAGCCAAATAACCCAATTTTGGTAGGACGAGATACCACTATCCAAAATCCCCCACCACCCTAAAACCTTAGCCATGATAGAAGAAGCAACCGAACATGAAAAGAACAAGTGCTCAGAAGATTCAACCCCTTCATTACATACCGGGCAAACCATAGACGGAATTTCCAACCCGAGACTTGACATATTGAATCTTGTTGGAAGCTTATTCGAAGCTAAACGCCAAGCAAAAATATTGACTTTGATAGGGATTAATTTTACCCATCTCGTATGCGTCCCTTCCATAACACATAGCCCCTCATCAATGAAACGCCTAGCCGAACACACCTTGAACTCTCCATCACTCTCCAGATTCCAAACCCACTTATCATGATCTTCAACAAACTCAAGCGAATCTATTAAATTAGAAACCTCTTCCATTTGCACACCTTCTGCTCCCCCCCTTGGATATCTTCTAAACCCGTGAAGGAGACCATTGTGAACTTTATCACGAATAGACACCTCTTTGTTTTCCTCTAGAGCAAATAAACGCGGATATTTTTCATCCAAAGAACCTTCCCCCAACCAGTTTTCTAGCCAGAATAAAGAGTCACTACCATTTCCCACCTTCTTTTTCATGCACATATATAAATCGACACCTCTTTCTTTAAGATTAGAAATACATCGAATACAATTGAGCCAGATTGAAGATTTATGCACTTTAACGCCACAATCCAAATTACCCACATGCCCATGAATAGCCTTAATGACCGAAACCCACATCGCTTCAGGCTGCACCTTGAACCTCCAAATCCATTTAAAAAGTAAGGCACAATTCATAGCAAAGAAACTCGACATACCTAAGCCTCCAACATCTTTACTAGCAACAACACTATTCCAACTGAACCATGACACCTTTCTCGTACCAGGCTCCACTCCTCGAAAAAAATTGCTTCTACACGATTCAAGACGTTTAAGAACTCCTATCGGAACTTTGAACATCGAAAAATAGTATAGCGGAATTGTACTTAAAACGGATTTGGTAAGAGTAAATCTACCACCAATGGAAAGTGTCTTTGCCTTCCATTTAGATAATCTAGCCATTACTTTGTCAATAACCACGTCCCATGACTGAAGACGGTTCATTTTACCACCCACCATAATCCCAAGATACTTGAAAGGAGTTTTGGAAGCTTCACATCCAATCATCTGAGCGCCTCTAGTTACCTCGACGTTTGTCACACCTCCAACACCCATGATACTACACTTATGAATATTAATCCGAAGACCCGAAGCAAGATAAAAGCATTGTAAAATACTTACTAAGTTGCGTAAATTCTCTTCCCTCCATTCCCCAATAAACACCGCGTCATCTGCGTAAAAAAGATGTGATATATGAACCGGCTCATGAGAGCCTACAAAGATTCCTTTAAAAAAACCTCCATCCATGGCACGAACAAAAGATATATGCAAGGCTTCCATAACCAAAAGAAATAAAAATGGGGAAAGCGGATCTCCTTGACGCAACCCTTTCTCGAAATAGAATTCCTTAGTAGGGCTCCCATTCACAAGGATCGAAGCAGTTGAGGACTCAAGACACCCTTTTATCCACAACCGCCACATATCTCCAAATCCAAAGCGATGTAAGATCATGTCAAGGAATTCCCATCGTACCGAGTCATAAGCTTTTTCAAAATCAACTTTAAAAATCATGGCCTTACTCTTTTTCCGATTACACCAATCTATCACCTCACTTAGAATCAACGGACCATCAAGAATTTGTCGACCACGAATAAAAGCAGATTGCTCTTTACTAACTAAGCTACCAATAACCAAGCTTAGCCTATTCGCGAGGATTTTTCCCACTATCTTATATTGAAATCCTATAAGACTAATGGGACGAAAGTCCTTTACGAATTTAGCGTCATTAATTTTAGGGATCAAAGCTATAAAGGATGGGTTACATCCCTTAGGAAACGAACCTGATCGAAAGAAGCTTTTTACTGCCCGGCAAACATCTCCACCAATCACATCCCAAAACTTCCTTACAAACTCAAAGCTGACGCCATCAGGACCCGGAGATTTATTATTACCACAATCCCACACTGCTTTCTTTATTTCCACGTCGGTAACCTCTACTTCTAACATTTCTTGTTGACTTTGGTTAAGTGAAACTGGAAACACCTCATCATTATGGAACCGCATACATTGATTTGGATTACTAGAGAAACGGTTAGCGAAGTGTTGAAAGAATTCTTGCTTAACTTTATGTGGATCCATAACCCACTCTCCATTAACCGAAATACCTCTAATCGCCATTTGATGTCTTTTTTTGTTAATGATGCCATGAAAATACTTAGAGTTTTCGTCACCTTCTATAGCCCATTTCACCTTCGCCTTTTGCATCAAGTCTTTATCCCTCAAATCATCCAAAACCCGCAAATCCTTCCATAGGTCCCTTCTAGAATTTAATAGATCTTCTTGACCGCCACCCTGATCTATTTTTTTTATCTAAATGATAAAGTTTTTCTTGGATTTCTTTCCTCCTGACATTAGCATTAGCTCTATTTTCTTTAACCCAAGAGTTGATCTTCTTTTTCAACATTTGAAATTTCTTCTTCAAATAAGACATCTCATTAGGATCCACAACAACTTCATTATGCCAAGTGTCTTTCACCATCTGATCAAAACCTTCTATATCAAACCACGAGTGAAACATCTTAAAAGGAGTTGGCCCATAATCAATGTCACATTCTTTGAGAATAATTGGTCTATGATCTGAAAGGTGCCTCGTTAGAATAATGCCCGTCATACCAGGAAATTGACATAAGAGGCCTTCCGACACCAGAAATCTATCCAACTTACTCATTTTCGTTGCATTTTTAACAGCCCATGTAAATGAAAAACCACCAAGTGGCACGTCTATCAAACTCGAACTGTTAATAAAGGAATTAAACATCGAGGCCCCTTGCTTATTAAAAACCGAACCATGTCTTTCTGAAGGAACACGAACCTCATTGAAATCTCCCATCACAATCGTCTCTCCTTGCCATCTGCTTACAACTCCATGCAAATAATTCCAAAGCATTCTTTTTTCCGGTAAATCTTGAGGGGCATACACACCAATCATTAAAAGCTTAGAATCTGTTGGCTTCCAAACTCCCTCAACCAAAACAAAATAATCTGACACAGCAACATTAATTTTATGAAAAAGAGATTTGTTCCAAACACAAAGAATTCCACCAGAATTCCCAACTGAGGGACTGTGTCTGAACTCGAAATCCATGTTGCCCCAAAGAGAACGAACAACATTGTCATCCATCTCCTCCATTTTTGTCTCTTGTAACGAAAGAAAACTAATTTTATTCTTACAACATAACTCCTATACCCATTGTTTTTTCGCCTTAGGTCCAAGACCTTGAATATTCAATGAAAGAACATTCATTGATAACACCCACCATCTCCTTGTCTTGAAATTAGCTTCTCAATATCGTTAATACACCCTTCCATAGAGAAACCCATAGTTTGGCCAATCTCCACAAATTCGTTCAATTTTTCAAGTAAGGACGATTCCGTCCTAGGACACTTCCCCTTTGGCAACACAGGATCTTTTTCACTACTTCCTCCGCCTTTAACTGAATTAGTATTGCACTCTGATTGTTGTTCTTTCTCCACTAATTTATTTGTTTGTTTCGTACTTGATAACGTCTCCTGTACTTGGCCAATATTATTCCCCTGTCCTTCATCTTCTCCTCTTGCTACATTATCTTCTGCAACAAAATTGGAGTAACCAGGAGGTTTAGAAAGATCATCACTCACCACAGTATCGACTTCTGTATTTTGAACATTTTTATTCAACAAATTGTAAATTCCAAAAGGATCGTCCGAATTTCCCTCTCCACCATCACCATTCTTAGTATCCATCTCCCTCTTACCATCACTATCAATACTTCCATTACCTTTAACTCCTGAGCAAATATCAGTATGGGGTATCGACTTTTCACTTTCATCATCTCCACTATCGGAATTTGTGTCATGTTCCTCCTCCATAAAATCTGGAATCCATCCTATAATTTCACGAGCTCTAACCATTGTTACCTTACCTTTGATTATTATTTTGAAAGATTCCATTATGAAGTCTTCGACTTTAGTCACCACACAGAGTCGTTTACGCCACAAATTGTTATCATCTGAATCTTCAGCAAATACCAACTCTCCCCACCTTTTAGCAACTTTCATGAATGTCTTATTAGTCCAAGCAACTAATGGAATTCCTTCAACATCAACCCACAACACACGTTCATCCACCCTAAAGTCATTCTTCCATGGTTGAACAACAGAAAACCATGTATCCAAACCTACGTGTTTTTTAAAGCGGTCACGTGCATGATCATCCATAAAATCCAAAGACACCCAAAAACCTCCCAGGTATCTGATGTTAACATTTTCGAAACCTTCATCTTTAAAAACAACACCGAGATTAGGTATGGAATCAAACGACTTTACCTTAGCCACCAACATGAGATCAAACTTCTTATCAGACAAACAATCATCATCAATAACCAACACTGGTTTATCCTCCATATGTTTTTCAATTTTTTTATGGCGTGCGCCATTAGAAACAGCAGCAGCAAAAGAATGAGAAAAGCTACAGGAGGCTGAAGCATTAAACCGAACAGGTTGCTTCTGTTCCACATTCTTAACCCCAACGTATTTTGCACCCCTTTGAAATCTAGCTACATTGAACCATAATTTGAACTTTCCAATCCAAATCGTATTGAGATTCCCAATAAGAACCTCAATGTTATTCACTTTTGAGAAACGCACAAAAGCAAACTTCTTACCTTCCTTTGAAACTCTATCTGGGATAAACGAATCAACAACCTTACCATATTGTTCACATATGTCCCAAAGTTGTTTAGCCGATGTACCAGAAGGAAAATTCGTAACGAAAATCGAATGCGACACCTGATTTGCCCTTCCTTCAACCTCAGTCCTCCTCATCTTGCAAGAAATAACTTGTGTAGAAGCCGGTCTCGGTCACGGGGTTTTGGGTGAACGGGTTTTTTATAATGGTGGTTTTGTTTTACAGCGATGGTGCTCTTAGGGTGGTAACGGTGGTGATTTGGGTGCTGATTTGGATGATTTGGTGGTGGATGGTGGGTGATTTGGGTGATTTGGTGGGTGATTTGGATGATTTGGTGGTGGATGGTGGGTGATTTGGGTGATATGGTGGGTGATTTGGGTGATTTGAACTTCAAAATTAGTTGCATGTTGTAATGAAAAGCTCCGTATCATTCTATTCATTGCAAGTCTCACCTCATTATGTATGCTCAATAAATCTTATTATAGTTTCTCTTTAGGGGATACAAATTACACTAAACAGTTTTTAAAATCAAGTTGGTTATGATTTCATAATTAGCTTCGATGACAAAAAAAAATAAAAAATAAAAAAATAAAAAAATAAATAAATAAATAAATAAATGTACTAGTAGTTTTTTGTGACAAGCACAAATCAACATGACTTTTGACTTTTTATAATCAATCATGGAGTCTCAGATTTTGATCATGTATCTTTATGTGGGGTTGTCATTTGATTTGAATTTTTTGCTTTTTGTAGTTGTCTTGTCTTTTTACTTCATAGTTCATACTCCAATTTATAGCCGGTACGTTATCAAACTATATGGATTTTCATACTGCATGATTAACGGTATACTGTATTTGGCAAAGTTATAAAAGTCATTGTCTTTCAGATTTTGTTTATGGAGTTAACGCCAAAAGTTCTTTATAGATCTAATTTTTACCATATAACCCATCAAACAATTTTAACCATTCATTTTTTTTTATTAAAATAAAAAAAATAAACTTTCACCTTTTTTTTAAAACTTAAATATCTCGCAAACCGTAAATCGTCAAGCTACAAAAAAAATACCATCGCGACGAGAATTAAATTATCTTTCTATAGACATGCATTATTATATACTTTCGACGAATTTTTTTTTTTTATAAACTTTTTTTTTTTTTCAAATTTTCCGCCCATAGAAATCATATATGATTTGTAAAAATCATATATGATTTGTTAAAATCATATATGATTCGTTAAAATCAAATCATATAATCNTTTTTTTGTAGCTTGACGATTTACCATTTGCAAGATATTTTGTTTTAAAAAAAATATGGAAAATAAAAATGGGTGGCTATGATTGGTTCATTGGTTTTATGGCAAATATGAGATCTATATTGATCTCATCTCTAGAGTTAACACGGTAAATTTAGAGCATCTTCAACTGTAAATATTTTAAAAGGTTCATAATATTTCTATGTTATATCTCTACAACATCATAAAGCATATAAGACTTTTTCAAAATAAAAAGGTTTTAAAATATTAAGTCAACACATTTCCTTATTATAACAAATGTTAATAAGTATAACTTTAACAGCATCAGTTACAACACTTTAAAACATTTTTTAGACATGGTTTTAAAATAATTAATTAAAAAAATACAACGTAATTATAAGAAAAACAAAGTCTATGATCATAACTATCTTTTAACTTTTCAGCTCTTCTCATAAATATTATTTTTAAAACACCCTAAGATGAAAAATGCATGTTATTATACATATTGTACAAACTAGTAAAACACACAAAGTTTCACACAATTTATATTCAAACAAGTAGATGGTATATATGGTTTTAAAAATCGGACCGGGCCAACGGGTTCAACCGGATTAACTGGGAACCAGACACGTCACCGGTTCGGCAATAAAATCCGTTCGAAAACAAACTTCAGAGGACCGTCAGAACCAGTCAAAACGGGTGGACCAGACCGGGATAATTTTATTATTGTTTTTCTCAGGTTAATCAACTCATCATTGTTATTTTGTTAGTGTCTGGACTTTAATCACAAGGTACCCACCGCAACGCGCGAGTACCCTACTATAATGATATTAAACTTCTTCATTCATAAATTTATTGTTACTAGACGAGTACCCGTGCATAGCAACGGGATTTTATAGCGATAGATAGTTTATTGATAAAAAAAGTTTATAGATTATAAACGAAAAATAATAAAAGTTTTATTATTTGAGAATTAAACATAATGTTTTGAAACCCGGTTCGACCCGGGTGATTCAACCGGTTGAACCGTTCTGGTCGAAAAATAGGTCGATTTAAACCGGGTCAACTTGCTAGGTTGGGTCGAAAACGGGTCAAATTAAACTGGGTCAACCCGTCGGGTTTGAAGCGTCCCGGGTCAGCCCGGTTTGTGTTTTAATTGGTTGTGTTTAATTTGATAGATATGTTTTTAATTGGTTGTACAAAGTGAATAAATCATTGTACTTTTTAAGTAATGGATAATTGGATCGACCCGGGTGGTTCAACCGGTTGAACCGTTCCGGTCAAAAAATGGGTCGATTTAAACCGGGTCAACTTGCTAGGTTGGGTCGAAAATGGGTCAAATTAAACTGGGTCAACCCGTTGGGTTTGAAGCGTCCCGGGTCAACCCGGTTTGTGTTTTAATTGGTTGTATTTAATTTAATAGATATGTTTTTAACTGGTTGTACAATGTGAATAAATCATTGTAATTTTAAGTAATGGGGTGTTTTAATAAAAGTATTAATTACATTTAACTTTTCTCTCTCATTTGACCATTCTTGAAAATTCAATATTTCTTGAAAATTTCACATTTCAAGTTTGACCATTTTTCCATTATAGGTAGTATAGATTATGCTAAAAATTTATAGTGTTATAAACGTATGAAGGATTAAATGAGTTACTTGCATTTTGATTACAGTAAAAAAGCTTGTGATCTTAAAAGAATTTCAATTCATGTCATTATAAAGCTCTTCTCAGTATGGTATCTCAATTTATAAACCATTTTAAGTTTTATAAATATTTTAATAAACATTTATAAACCTATCAGTTAGGTGGTCACTATTACAAACTAAATAAATCAACATTTGATTTTTGAATGTATGAAAATTCTTTTTTAACATCTATATAAGGATTTGTTATCAAAACAAAATTTATTGTTTAGAAAAGTAAGCTTAACTGTGTGTCAATATGACCTAAGATTATTTCATGTCAACCTCTGTTATTTTATTTTATTTTTTATTTATTTTTTTTATTATTTTTTTTTGCATTGTGTTGTTCTTTCCGTTATAAAAGACAATGTTCATTTTAAAAATGCAAAAAGTTTAATTTAATTTCACTAATTACAATCTTCACTAGTAAAATAACATCTCAACTCACTAAGTTTTTTATTTTATATTCGATAACCACTTAAAATCGGAGTGAGGAGTAGTGAATATAACATGAGCATTAACAACATAATAATATAAAATTACATACTTTTATTCTTTCTTTCTCTCATATAGACATGAAATTTTCATTATAATTTATTTCTGGCAAGTTTCCTTAAAGCTTTAACATAATTTTTGCTGTAAATTAAATTGGTGTTACTTACATGTTCCTAAAATATTTTCTAAAGTGGTTCTTTAATTTTTTTTCAGTATATCACTACTAAAGAATTTTCGTGTTTCTTTTTTCCTTTAGCTAAGAGATTGAGTCCACTAAACCTTTAATAGTATTTATTTTTTAAGTAGGACACACATATTTCTCTTAGTTCCTCTATATCCCCAAGGCTGAAAATGTTAGGGGGTGTTTCTTTTTTTTGTTAGCTAAGAGATGTGTGGGGGGGCCATGTGGGACCTATGACTTTTAGTATGTCTTAATGGGGAGAGGAAGTTATTTTATGCCTTCTAGATATAGACTTATTAGTGAAAATAAGTGGGCTCCACATTAAAAAGAAATATTATTAAATACTTGTGTGATCCTTTGTGGACCCAAACCCTTAGCTAAGGGAAAAAAGAAACATCCCCTAGAGGCTCTAATAGAGGTGGACCCGAATGGTCTCTTAGCTAAGGAGAAAAAGAAACACGCCCTAAGATGGTTCCCAAGCACTATCTAGTTTAGTGGTAGACTGGTTTACTGGTAGATCGGTGTGTATGGAAAACGCACATGCAAAACAGGATATTTTTCAAATAGCGTCAACATGCAAAACAGGCCCAAAGGCCAATTAAAATAACTTGAGCCCATAACCCAACATTCACACATTCATTCAATCCACTACATTTATAAGTAGATACATTCAAGAGTGATCAATGTATGGAAAATGAGTATATGATCTTTGAACTAGAACAAATAACAACAATGAGTTGCTTGTATATATGATGAGAAGTCATTTTTGTTGCACAATTGACAAATAAATATTTTTTTACAAAAATGTTCAAAGTTTCGTCTCTGTATGCAAGTGAAAAGAAAGTGATTATGAAATGACGAGGATTTGTATTGAGATGATATTGATATGATCAAGAAAAAGTCCGAAAACAACCACGGGGATATGTTAGGCCGCGTACATCAATTCAAACATACCTTTAAAGGACAATATGCTGCTAGCAAGCGTTTTAAGAGCATTTGAAACAACTAGTTGTTAGTGTTTATCTCAAGTTAGGAATAAGATCACAGCTTCGAAATGCTTGTTTGAAAACAAGCAACTAGCATTCTTACTTTTTCTAAACGCTACTTCTAATAGCATTTGCGAGCAACTAGCGTTTCCACCGACTGATTATAACTATACCGTTATGTTACAAAACGCTTTATCGAAACAAACAACTACTGCTTACTTCAACTCATTTCCGCTACTATTTTCTATCTTCGCCAAACATAACCTTAAGTGGCATGAACAATACTCTTTCTACATTTAACTAGATGTATCTTTTGGCGGCCACATATCAAAGAATATTAGTACAAATTGCTTAACAAAAACCCGAAGTATTATAATACGGGTTTTAATAACAAGTTTCTAATGGTCATTTGTTAGGGTGTTTATTAAACATAAAGTTTATTTTTATATTAACAGTGCATTAAATGAATATTAATTATGCGTATAAATAACGTAATTTGGATACATTTTCTAATAAAATTCACTTAAACTTTCATTTTCAATATAACTACACTTGTTATGGTTACGGTGTGGTTGAAAGTTTTCTCTTGCAACATCAGTTTCACATCATCAAAAGCATTTCTTTTATCATTTCCTTCAACTTTTTCTCAATCATTGCACCATTTTTTTTTCTTTTTTTTTAATCATTTAAAAATACCTAAATACAGATACAGCAACCCACAATAACCAATAATGTAATTTCTCTTTTCAAAACTATTTTTCTCATCTCGAGACTTAACTCGCGTAAACAAAAGGTTTTTAGGTTTTTCCGCCTGTAAAGGGCTGGTGATCCCGCAAAGAAAGGCACAAATAATAGCTTCAATGGGGTTTCCAGTGTCCACACCCACAACACTTAGCAAAAACCTATTTAATAAAAGGTTACATACTTGATTTTGAACGTACTTACAAGAATGATAAATATTATTCTTAAATGGATTGACCAATTTGAAATTTGTCTATAGGCGGGGGTTTGTTTGTATTGTTATTGCCAAATAATAACAAAAAAATAATATTTGTCTTGGTATATTCACTTCAATATACTTTTGTCTTTATTAACTAGTTATAATGCCCGCGCACGCGCGGGGTTTTTTTTAAATTTTTTGAATTATATATTTTTATTTATTAAAAAATAAATAATTTAATATTTGTTTTGTTTGATTTATGATGTTTAATTATAGTTTTTTATTATTAAAGATAATTATTTAAAAATTTTAATCCTATTGTTAATTGGATCTTATCTATATTTTTTGTATTTATCTTCTACTTGTGTTATGGATAAATATAAAATATTATCTAATAAGAAAATAATCATTTTTTCTAAATAATATTATTACTAAATAAGGTATGGTTTAGTTTTTTTGAAATGGAAAAGTCCCCACTTGGGGTTTTGTTTTATTATATAAAAGATTTTAAAATTGGCATGATTAAATGTGTCAAGAACATAGAAACCATCATGATTAAATCATTTTTAACATCATATGAATGGCAGCTACCTTAAGAGAATAATCATAATTTTTTTAGTAGGTTTGAGCTCGAAAGTAGAATACATGTGACATAGATTGTTGTAAAAAAATAGTTTAGTTGATATCAGCACAACTTTACACAGTAAAGATCCTTCGTAATTGACATGTAGAAGATTGATAAGTTACACAATAATTTTTATATGAGTTAATTGCAAATTTCGTCCCTAACGTTTGCTCAAATTGCAGATTTCGTCCCAAATAGTTTAAAGTTGCAAATATCGTCCCAAAATCAAACTATTTGGCAAATTTTGGTCCCTGGCTAGTGACCCCGTTAACTTTTTTATTTTAATAAATAAAACAAGAGGGTAAACTGGTCTTTTTACATGTGGTCCCCCACTTTAATACTTCCACATCTTATATAATATTCAACCCACCTCACTCAAATAAAATACCCCCAAATTATCACAAACCCTAATTTATTCTTTATCTAATTCATCACAAACCCTAATTGGAAATGGTCAATTGCAATTGTCAACCACCAAGACAAGCTGTCATTCGTACCTCATGGACTCAAAGAAACCCAGGCCGTCGATTTTATTGTTGCTCCCAAATTGTAAGCTTTAATATGGGTTTATCCTTATTGAGTGTATATTGAAATTTTCATTTTAATGTTTTTACTAATACTTGTTTGTAGGTCACTGATTGTGGGTATTTTGATTGGCTTGATCCTCCCATGTGTGCTCGTTCAGTCCAAATCATCCCTGGTTTACTAGCATCAAGGAATGTGCTTGAAGAATCATTGAGAACAATGGCAGCAGCTAATGGGAGATTGAAGATGTGCTTGGTCTTAAGTTGGGTGTTTTTTATTTTTTTCTTGATGTAATCTGTCTAGTATGCTATAAGTGTAGTATGTTAGTGATAAGTTGAACTTAAAATTGACCAATGTGTATGTAATGGTCAATAATTTTGGATGTAATATGGTTAATGTTCAATGAATTGTCATTAACAAAAAAAAGTGTGACAAGCTTCTTGTGTGTTGTATGTTACCAGAGGTGTTTTATGCAGTAATACAAACAACACAAGTGATGAAAATGGCATTTAGCATACATGGAAATGGCATTAACTTGTTACACTGAAAATGGCATTTAGCATACATTGAAAATTTGCCACAAAAGTGGACAATACCATTACAGTTTTAGCATACTAGGTTCAAAGTACCAAACACTAGAGGAATTAAGTAGCAAATACAGATAAGTTGCAAATACTAAGTTATAAGTACCAAATTACATCACAGAAAACATCAAGAAACAAGGATCATTTAGTTGGTGTGGTTTTCCTGTTTGCAGAAGCTTTTGTCATTCTGGTTGGTGTCATTGTTTGCCTTTGAGAACTTTGACCAACACCACTTGAACCAGCTTTCTTTGCAGCTCCACTTGCACCTTTTGAACCAGGACCAGCTTTCTTTGCTGCACCACTCTGAGAACTTTGACCAACACCACTTGAACCAGCATTGTTTGCAGCACCCACATTTTTACAAGTCCTTTTATTATGTCCTTTTTGCTTGCATAAACAACATGTCACAGTTTGACCCTTCTTAGACAACTTCCCAGCTTTCACCATCTCCTCAACTTCTCCAGCACTTTTCTTTCTTTTTTTTTGAGGCCTCCCAATCTTTGGTACTACCTTAGGTGGTAACAAGGTTGTTGGCCATTCCTGTTTCTCCCATCTATGCCTACCATTGATTGGATTTACCTTAAAAGAGTACTGTTTTTTCCAAGTCTCAAGTCTGTAAGCCTGATGTACCCATAACTCTGGCAAACCAACATTCATCCCATTTTCATTCATGTTTTGAATGGCTGCTATTGCATGTTTACAAGGAAGACCTGAGATTTCCCATTTCCTACATGAACAAACCTTTTCCTCCAAATTTACCACACACTGGTCCCCCCAAGGACCTTTGACTTGCAACAGATTAGCACCATTCCAATCCACAATGTATTTAGAGGCTGCATCTTTTATCTTGTTAAAGAGTTTTGTAACAGATGGAGTAAGTGGCCCATCAGATTTATTTATAACTTTTTGAACAAGGACTATTCTTTTCATCAGGTACTCTCTAACATATTCTAGGGCTGAGACTATTGGGGAATCCCTAGCATCTAACAATTGTCTGTTAAATACCTCACAGATGTTATTGATCAAAAGATCACAATGGGCCCTGCCTGTGTACATAAAGATCATATTAACATATAGGCATTTCATTTTATTGAATTGGTAACATTAGGTAAAAAACAACAATTGTAATACCTGTGAAATGGGATCTACTCCAATGCTCAGGTGGAATTTTTTGCAACCACTCATATGCTTTAATGTCTTGCCCTTTGATATCATCCATTGCCTTGTTAAATTCCACCAATGTTGGGGCACTAGCAGCCTTCCACAAAAGCTCTTTAAATATGCTTCCTTTCCAAGTCAAATTCATATTTTGGTATATATGTCTCACACAGTACCTATGTTCAGCTGATGGAAATAGTTGTTTAATTGCTGGCAACAAACCCTACAGTTAAAAGACACGTGTTTGTTGTAATATTGATCAAATACATTAACAGATACATTAATATTTTGTAAATACAATAACATGTACATACCTTTTGCCTATCTGACATGAATGTGAAATGGGAGTTCCTATACAGCTCAAGATCATCCCCTAGACAGTTCAAGAACCATGACCAAGAAACTTTTGATTCTGACTCAACTATTCCATATGCCACAGGGTAGATGCCGTTGTTTCCATCAACAGCTACAGCTGTGAGAAGTTGTCCTGGATACTGCCCTAACATAAATGCACCATCAAGACCCAAGAGTTCTCTACCACCAGCCTTAAACCCTTCTTTGAGTGCCCCTAAACACACATAAATCCTTCTAAAGGTCCTTGTTGTACTCTCTGTATCTTCTTCCCCATATACATCCAACTTCACTGTTGTGTTAGGATTACACCTTTTTAATTCAACAACATAATCTCTTAAGATCTTGTATTGTACCTCAGCATCACCTTTCAACACTTCCTCAGCCTTTGATTTAGCTCTAAAAGCTTTATGTTTTGAAAGACCTACTTTAAACTGTTTTTGCATCTGATCTTGTATTGCCCTAACAGGTATATGAGGATTTAGGTTTATGAGATCTAAAAGATGTTCTGAAAAAAATGAGGCAGTTGCAGCCCTAATTTGTCTTGAATGAAGACAGATGTGTTCATTATAATATCCTCTCACCAACCACTTGCCACTGTCTGCCTTAGCCAAATAAAGATACCAAGGACACTCTTTTTTTGACTTTTCCTCCTCTGTAATTACCTTTTTGCCCTTACCTTTAATACTTGCATCTTTTGACAGCTTGTCCTTTGTATTCTTTTGTTGACTTCCTTCATTGATAGTAACACCCTTTGCTTTGGTCATCCCAAAACTAGCCATGTCAGCATCACCCAATGTTGGTATGATTCCTTGACACTTAGCCCTTACCCTAACATTATCATTTTTCACAATACTTATCTGTCTTCTACTTTCAACTGCATGTGCCTTTATTCTCTTTTTTGCTTCCTCCCTATTAGGAAACTCTTGCCCAACAAAGAAATAATTCTCAATGTTACCATCACCTTTACCCTTTCTCTTTAGTTCTCTAAGTGCTTTTTTCCTACTACTGTCTACAACATCCTCTCCAACATCACTTTCAAATGAATCATAGTCAATCACCTCTAAGTCATCCTCTTGCAGGTTCACTGTTGGTCTTAAAGGATCAACTTCTGTTTCGTGTTCTGATTCAACAGTGAACGCAAAACCTCCCATATTAACATCTAATTCTTCTATGATATGTTCCTCATCTACAAGTTCTTCTACATCATCTTCTACATCATCTTCTGTAACATCATTATCCTGTCTAAACCCTGCACCATGAGTGTCCTGCTCATTTTCAACCCCTAACCCTTCATCACCATCGGTATCCTGCTCATTATCCACCCCTATCCCTTCATCACCATCTGCACCATCATTGAGTTCTACATTGTCCTGTCCTAACAATTCTGTATCAACTTGTCCTAACCACTCAATAGCCAACATCTTTCTACCCTTTTGCAACCCAAGTGACTTCCACTTTTTATGTGTTTTAGTAACTACTGTTCTATCAACTTGACCCTCATCTAAATCAACTACTTCAACATTCTCATTCAACTCACGAATTTGGGCAGATTCTCTAAATTTAGGCATGTAATAACTCTCAACTGTAGTCTCACCATGTTCAATGAAAACATCAATTACCTTATTGTCTTTAACATATTGGGCAAGGTTATTAACATCATCATCACTTGCCAAAGCCCTTAGCCCCCAGTCTAATGACCTATCTGGTATCTTAAAGTGATAGAACATGATATCCCTCGGATCATATTTTAACATTTTAACTATGGAATGAATGACATCAACATTAAATGACTCTATATCCAACAAGTCTACGTAATGTATCTTACCACCAAAATATCTCCTATTAGGTGATGGCGTGAAACATCCACCATGATACACCTTAATTGAGAACACTTCAGGATGATTAGCTGTTGAATAAGCATTAAACTTTAATTAGAATAGCACATTAACCACTTTTCAAAGATTATAATTTTGAATTCATGTTCTTACCATAAACTACGTGTGGATTGAATGTTGAGTCAGCCTTTCTGAAATACCATTCTTGTATCCCAGTGACCATAATTGTAGCTTTCAATTAACACAAATAAACTTGAGGATCAGATTTGCATCGAAAAGGAAGGTGGGGGATTTAGTTATTTTTTAATTTAGGGTTTAGATTAATTTTTCCCAAAGTCAACTGTAAAGCGTATATAAGATTTGGGTGAAAGGGTTTAAGTGGGGGACCAAGGGTAAAAAGACTATTCTGTCCTCGGGTTATATTTATTAAAATAAAAAAGTTAACGCCGTCAGTTACCAGGGACCAAAATTTGCCAAATAGTTTGATTTTGGGACGATATTTGCAACTTTAAACTATTTGGGACGAAATCTGCAATTTGAGCAAACGTTAGGGACGAAATTTGCAATTAACTCTTTTTATATTTACTATACATACTAAAGAGAAAGAAATAGGGCTGCGTGCCCTATAAAAAATTAATTTCCCATAAAATAATATTAAAACAAATACAAAACATACCCTCAACTTTTTTATATTTACAACTTTTTTAGATAACAAGCTTTATTTACCAAATATTTAACACATACCTACCGGTTTCTTAAATAAAAAAATACTGGTAGAAAGGCCTCTCGATAACGAACAAAACAAGCCCAATATTGATATACTTTTGACATACATACTGTTTTATAAAAAATGTTGAAGTTGAATATATATATATAGTTTCTAAATAAAAGAATTTTCAAAATACACCCTTAACCTATCAAATAACTTTAAAATTTTTTTAAGTTTTTTTAAAACTATAACGGTCAAAAAATATAGCTTCACACAACATTTGTTCCAAATAAATACTACACGTGTCAGCCAAAAAATACCACGATCTTACAACGAGAAGCCCTACCCAAACATTCTTAGTAAATAATTATCGCAAAAATTCTTCGAAAACTCCCGCTGCAACGCAGCGGGCGCCTTCCCACTTGTTATAACTATAGAGGTAGTGCTGTTTTAAACTATGGAAGGCCTAGGGCCGAGCAAACGGACCGGATGGACCGGACCGGACCGATCACATTCGGTCCGGTCCTCGGTCTAAGCTTTTTGGCTAATTCGGTCCTCGGTCCGGTCGGTCCGGTCCGGTCCGGTCCGGACCGACCAAAAACCCGAAAAAACTTGCCAAATCTTGCCTAATTGGACCGTGATCACCCTTAGGAAGGCCTAAATTACTCCTGAACCATATATACCACTCTTTTAAAAGGACCCGACTTGATATGGGAGGTTACGATATGAGACTGAAAATTTTATCGACATATTTCACGATTAGGAATCACTATCAAGGGAGGCATTGTATCGGCCTTGAGACGAATTAGTAAATCGTTAAATAATAAATATTCATATGATGAATTCTAATAGGAAAGTTTAATTGTTGAGGACATGCAATTATCTATACCAAATCCAAGTTCAATACTCATATACATGCTACTAGTTAAGGATGAGCCTTCAGCCTTTATACGCATAACTCACTTGGTTTGCAAAGGATGTATTATTAAGTTTTACAGGATAGACGAATAATCTTTGTAACACGTTGCTTAATTGCCTTCAACATTATCTTTAGGTGGATGTAAACCTGTAAGCGTTGTTGTTTATCAATGTTTTGTAGATGAATTTAGATGTGAAAAAGTATGCTTCTCATGCATATCTGATCATCTTTTGTTATAATTCCATGTTTATTGTCTACGATTAACTACGGTACAAGAGTATCAGAATTGTAGATTTAAATTTACTACGGTTAGCAATCCATAAAACTCAAACCATTGTCATATTTCTTTTGGACAATTACATTCAAAATTATTGTTGACCTGTACTATAGACACAAAATCTCCATCTTCATGTTACAGGTCAGATTTTGAAAAGTCAGGTTCTGTTTGGAAGCGTTTTAAATACGAGGGCTCCTTGTTTATCATGTTGGTCTTGTTGGAGTACCCTCAACGGAAAAGATGTAGTACGTGCCACGAGTAGGTGCGGACACGATATGGCACCACGCTGGTAGGGAGTTGGGGCTACTTCCCTGATGAGTACAAGGCAGGTCGAAATCAGTGAACCTATATTATACACTAGATGGATGAATGGTCCTTAACTGGTTAAGGACGCCACACGTGGTCGAATGAATTACTCCGTGACAAGTGGTATCATAGCCAAGTCGGACTGAAGTAGAATCACTCATGTCGCTCTCCCAAAGTTCTTGAAAGTGTTGGTTGCGGAGTGATGGTAGGAGAGGTCTCCTCGGATGTTGTAGATCGAGGTTAACATGATGTCGTGTCGAGACACAATGTCCGCATTCAATTGAAGCCAGTGAGAATAACAGACTAATCTAAGAAGGAAAGTAGTTGCTGCACAATGCGACCTAAAGACTTGAAAGTGGAACGTCTCTTCAAGCCATGAAGCTGGAGTAAAGCCAAATCATTTGAGAGATGTTATTCGTTGAGGCGAAAGACCATGCTTGAGGTCGTGCAAGAATTGGTGGTGGGAGAATCTCACAAGCCAAATTTTCGAAGGTCGGGTTTGGCTTTGAAGCGTGCTAAATGCGAGGGTTATTGGTTTATCCTGTTGGTTTTTTTGGAATACCCTAACGATAAAGGTTTAGTACGTGCCTCGAGTAGAGTACTCGATATGTCACCATACTGGTAGCGAGATGGGGTTGCTCCCCTGACGAGTCCAAGGCAGGACGAAACCATCGTACCTCCATTATACACGGGACGGATGACTGGTTTTTATCCGATTAAGGACGCCACGCGAAATCAAATAAGTTACTTCGTAACATTAAGCTATGATCAAGCGGACGCTATTGTAATAATTTATCAGCTAAAAGACTATGCAAGCAGAACATTAAACATAAAATACTTGCCCTGTAGAAACTTATAAAACATATTTTTTACATAACAATTTCATGAAACAAGATAATTAGCAAATCAAAATTTGTTGCTTATGAGTTATGACGTCGTGAAATTCATTGTATATGGCTATATGCTATTGGTATGTTATTCTTCTTTATGTTTAACTCGCATAAAACAAAACGATTTTTGTTTTCAACCATTTATTTATTAAAAGTTCTTTAGCTGATTAATAAATTTATGTAAAAGCTATAACTTGGTTCCTATTGGTATTTATTACGAAAGATATATTATTCATCTAAGAATTATTTGTGTTGATTAGTTAGAAAAATCCAAGTTTTTCAACTTTCCAGACTTCGTTTGTTTGATGCTTCCAACCATGGTGACAACAAGATCGTGTGCAAAAAGGTATATTTATTCCTTTCTATTAACTTATGTCATATCATATCTGTACTTCTGTAGGAAAACTAGCTGGTACCGAAACAATAAATACAAAACAATACGAGTATTATCTAAAATTACTTTTATGATGATAAGATTAGGAACATGAAAGAAATTCACAATCAAAATCTCAAAATAAGTATGTTGTCTATTTCTAACGATACAACAGCTAGAGTAGTGATACAACCGGAGATGACCAAAACTTGCCTCAATATATAGGTGGAATTGTTGTATGTTTGTTGGGAGAGAAAAAGTTGGTGATTGTTTTTAGTTTTTTGTGGCAATAATTAAAGCTAATATATAGATGTATGTAGCTAAAGTCTATTCGTAGATTTCGTGAAAAACGGTTTAGAATTGCGTTAAGTAACTTTAACTCACTTAGACTAAAGGTAATTGTCAAGCGTGACCACCCTTCACACCAATTTTAGCGCGTGACACCATTATCAAGCCAATTCTCACTAGTGACTTGGAGCAGAAAATGAGAAAAGGTGAAGCATCTCACCTCTTAGCATGTGTGCCAATAGGGTATTTTTATTATTTTTATTTGGTTTGTGAGTAACTATAATATGCAATTGAAACTCTTAGATGGTTTAAGTTTAACAAGTATAGAAAGAAAACTTTGTAATGAGTTGTAAGTTGTTTACATAATAATCATTGCCCATTAAATTTTTAAATAAAATTTCTATATTCCGATTTTTACCAACTTTAAAATTCACACCACTTTAAACATCAATACTCTTTCACTTTAACTCTGATTTGGACCTATTAAATTTTGTTATGAAACTTTCGCTATATACTGCGTAACCATATAAGGCTTAAAAAATAAGTGAATACACATCATGCTTTGTTTATTTTTCTATGTATCGTCAACAACATATATGAAACTTGTTAAGAACGAAATTTCAAATAAATGAATTATTCCAGGCAGGGTTTTAATTGAAGGTTTTATTTAGAAATTTATAAACTACTTGGTATTGATAATTATTTTCCCTGAAGAAAACCCAATAAATTAGAAACTTGTTATTAGTAAATGATCCTTCAAGGAATGATATATCTTGTTTGCATTTGCGATGTCTAATTCTAATGGCAGTTTGACAATTGTTATCTTCCATACATACGTGCCATGACAACTTTTTTGGAAGTTTTTTATTATCTAAAGTGTTTTGTTTGTATCGAACTTGCTAAGATGTTAAAAAAGAAAAGAAAATTGTTTATAAACTTTTGGTATTCTAGACGTGTCACCTGGCGTAATTAAACGAATGTTAACTCTATGTATTTGGTAGCTACATCTAAGAGAATACTTTAAACTTTCCTGAACTCAATCTAGCTTCAATATATAGGCTCATTTCAATCATACAATATTGACACCAAAAGTCTTTGATCTAACGATATGGGAGTTGATCATCAATCTAAAGGTTGTTAGAAGGATTTGTGAGATATATTGTGATATAAGCATTATAAGGTGTGAAAAAGTTAACGTTCAAAAAAACAATCATACTTAAAATATTAAAATCTGATTGATAAACGAGTTGACCAAAAAAGAAAATTAAAAATAGCATTATGAAAACTGCAGAACATAAATTAACTAAATTTTTTTTAAAAAAAAAAAAAAAAAAAAAAAAAAGTGAATCTAATTTCGGGCTCTAAAGTCTTAATCTAATGCTTTGTGAAGAAAAAAATCTTTTAGCCAATAGAACTCTAGTTTACTAGTCTTCGCTATCAACAAGACAACAACATAGTATGCTTTGGAAGAAGCTTGTTCAGTTTGGGAAGGGGTTTTGATTGATAAAAGAATAATCTACTTCAACTGATATGCTCTTAGGTACGGCCATACATAACATAGAAATCATAAAGTTATGAACTATTTATTGTAAAATTTTAGTGGGTGTACGGGATTACTTTTTTATTTTGTTGTGCTGCTTAATAATAAGTATTTGTAAAAAAAGTACTTTTGAAATCAGTGTTTAGATTTGCTTATTTTACAAAAAAGCCATATTTGTAAAAATAACAATTTTAACAAAAATTTTCAATCAAGTACATTTATAAAAGGTTTTAGATTAAATATGAAAGTAAAAAATCATTTTAATTCAATATCAAATAACTAACACTAAAATAAGTGGTTGTTTATCAGCTTATTAAAAACAGCTTTGTTTTTTGTTTTTTGTTTTTTTTTTCCTAAAGCATTAAAGCAGATATTTTTTTTTTCTTTTTTCTTTTTTTTAGAGGATGAATTATATTAAGAAAAAGCTACTAGCAAGTCACTAGAAGCTATTGAATGAAGAAAAAAAAAAAAAGATTGTTTTTCTCCTAAAAAATCAGATAAGCAAATAGCAGAAGAAATCCGTCTGACACTACATTCCATGATAACTAAATAATAGTCTTTTAAACTTAATTGATTTGTTCCCACGAATGCAAGCATCAAACAAAATGAAGGAGTGGAAGTTGAACAAGTTCAATTTCACCAGTTAGCCTAAATGAATACTTAATATATTAAACCGAAAAAACAAAAATCTACACATCATTTTGGACTGTTCCATTCTGATCAACTAGCTAGTTACTTAATTAATTAAGTATATGGTTTTGGATATTAGTAAATGCAATGAATAAAAGATTTTGTTTTATTGTGGGCTAGTTCTTGATTTGCAATATAAAATAAGTCCATTATTCATTCAATAATTGATCATAAAGTGGTATTTAGGAAGCACATTAAACTGAACTTAAATTCAATTAAAAAATTAAATTGATCCAAGCTTGTATGAGATGATACACTGTGTTTCAACATTAGTCAAGCAATAGTTTTGGTAACCACACTTCATAAAGCTTTTGTGATTATCTTTAGGTTTAGCTAGGCTACTAAAGAGGTTTTCTTTGACAAATTATAAACTATGTGCCTATGTAACTACATATTTTGTAAATTGGGTATACATCGAAATCATGACCCTCGGTATCGATCTTAGACACGATACTATCTTAATGGAACGAAGGTATTTAGTTACAAACCCTACTTCACTGTACTAGTTTTAGTATGTCATAATACACTATCGAAAGCCTTGTGTGCCGTCCTTGGTTTATCTACGTTGTTTTGATTGGTTACACTATGTATGATGGTTAATTATATCGAGTTATGCATCAAGCTCATCAAGATAATAAGTACAAGCGTTTCGCCTGTCTTATACATGAATATATAAAATGCACGAGTAGGCAAACAGTGGCGTCGACAAACACTAGATACAAATCATTTGTTTGAACTCAAATAGAGTTATTAAGTAATTATAAGATCTTGTGCCGTGCGTGCACTTTGTTAGTAATAAGAAAATGGTAATTCACGATATTGTCACTATCAATACAAACTTTTTATGATGATTGACTAAACCGAATGCAGATTAAACAGTTACACTAAGGTGCAAGTCTCTAACGATAAAGGGCGCAAATCTTGGCTAGCTGAAGACGTACTTGAAATGAAGTAGAATCATTTAAATGACCTTTACAAGTTACGAGTTTAGGAAATTTATACACATGATTATTGCGACTAGATAGATCGATATCATCTAAGTTTCCAAGCTAACAAAGATATTTAGACGAGTAATAAAAGGATCATACCAACACAAAAGTTTGGTTAAGCTAGATAAATATGCGACGTGTAAGATGTCAATCTCACACATATACCTCTTATTTGAGAAAAACAAAGGGTAGCAAACAAATGCTTTTTACTTGCACCAGAGGCCAAGGAAGCTAATGGCCGTATTCAAATGAAACAAGTATATAAAACTCGACGACTTTGTTAATCAATTCCCATATTGCCCTTGGTTAACACGTTTGAGACCAACCTCTTGGAAAGCATATTAATTAGGACATCATGAGTTTTACGTCCATATATGTTTCTCAATTTGTGAATTAGCAATAGCGTAGAGTCGAACACTTTAATACCTATATGCTCCACCTCAATAACGATATATTTGGAACACACCTACAAACATCCTAGTACGTACTCTTTAATTTGTTTTCGTGAATGTTAGTTTGACGAGTTCCTGTGTTACGTTCGAACTTGAAGAAGGGTATCTTGGGAAACAGAAGAAGAAAACAGCAGAAGAAACACGTAGGAAATAAAGAAAGGTTTAACGCCGGAGTTTTAAGTTGAGACTCAACGTTCCAATTCCGTTAAATCATTTATAAGCAGACAAACGTGCATGGCCTGTTATTTTGTTGGCTTCCCTTTTCTGATTCTATCTTAATTCTATTTAATTAATTAAAATTAAAAAGATGAATTATTTTTTATAACTAGTCAGTTTTCAAATAAACAGTGAATGAAAATTAACAATAATATTGTACATATATTATATATTTATGCACACATGCAATTCATGTAACATACCTTTTCATGTAAAGTTATATCATATTCTAGCTATATATATTAGTCTGTTTTATATATAGTTTAGTCATCAAGGGTTAAATTTGTACATTAATATGCATATATACGTGCATGGCCAAAAGTTCTTTATACATCCAACTTTTACCATAGAACCCATCAAGCAATATTAGCCACTCATTTTTTTTTATCAAAATAAAAAAATAAACTTCCACCCTTTTTTTAAAACTTAAATATTTCGCAAACCGTAAATCGTCAAGCTACAAAAAAAATACCATCGCGACGAGAATTAAATTATCTTTCTATAGATATGCATTGTTATATACTTTCGACGAACTTTTTTTTCGATGAACTTTATTTTTTTCGCCCAGAAAAATCATATATGATTCGTAAGAATCATATATGATTCGATTTTAACAAATCATATATGATTCTTATGAATCATATATGATTCGTAAGAATCATATATGATTCGTAAGAATCGAATCATATATGATTTTTTACGAATCATATATGATTCTTCCTGGGCGGAAATTAAAAAAAAAAAAGTTTGTCGAAAGTATATAACAATGCATATCTATAGAAAGATCATTTAATTCTCGTCGCGATGGTATTTTTTTTGTAGCTTGAAGATTTACCGTTTGTAAGATATGTTGTTTTGAAAAAAAAAAGTGAAAAATATAAATGGGTGGCTATGATTGGTTGAAAGGTTCTATGGCATGTATGGGTTCTTCGTGGATCTCAACTCTACGTGCATGTGTATGCATGTATATATTCTACGAAAACTTAATTAACTATTAGTTACACACAACTAAAGAAAACCAAAAAGAATTATGAGAAGCTTTGACATATGGCAAAAGAAAATATGCAATATACTTAGTAATGAATAGCTTTTTGTACATCTTATACTACGGAGCAGTACGTACGTTCATATGATAAATATATAATGGACGTTTTTAGTAATCTGCAAGGTATATACCGAGCTAGTTGTTAGGAGCCATGCCAAAAGGCTTTTGTGCAAGTGGATATATAAAAGATACAATTGTTAAACAACAAAAAGTAATAATAGAGGAATATTTATAATATTATAGTATGCATAAACACCTTAATTTGCAACAACGTTATATATAGTTCTAAACCACATGCAACCATGGAACTACTTTCCTCCTACCAAAAAACTTAATTCAATACTTAATAAACTAATATAGAAGTTTCTTTTTGGTTCTAAAAATATATTATGGTCATGGCATCATTTGAAACAACGAATACTACAACCACCACTACTGCATCCATCACCACCAAAACTACCATGAAAGTGACCAAACCCATGATGAGAAAATTTGTAGGGGTTCGACAAAGGCCATCAGGACGTTGGGTGGCTGAAATCAAGGACTCGTCCCAAAAGGTGAGGTTATGGCTTGGTACTTATGACACCCCTGAAGAAGCAGCACGAGCCTATGATGAAGCGGCTCGAGCTCTGAGGGGTGAAAACGCTAGGACAAACTTTGCACCTATTGTAAATTGTAACCCTAGTCACATCAACTCAATATCTGGTTCCATGTCAGAATCAGATAAAAGACGTGCGCTTAGCTTTTCTTCATTGAAAGCTAGACTAAGCAAGAATTTACAAAGTATCATGGCACGAACAAATGAAAATAAGTCATCACCAAAAAGTAGGGTGAGTGATCATTTCACTTTCGCAAGTATATTCAACTTCAAGGGAAATTACCAATACCAAAACAACGTCGTTGGTGATATGGAGAAAGTGGTGCAACCTAGTGTGATCGTGCCATCACAGACGTTGGCAGATGATCACGAGGTTGCCACAACATATAATTCATCTTGGGAAACCTCAAGTGTGTCCGATTGTAGCAATGATTGGGCAAGTTTCACTACTAGGCACCATGGGTTGGACTCGGATGGCTCTGATATTGGTGAAGGTAGTTATCTTGGAGACACAATGATTGGCGAGTGGATTAGTAGCCCAGACATTAGTGATGGCGGTTCGAGAAGTAAAAGGTTTAAGGTCTCTTCGTCGGTTTTGGTTCCTCCTAAGTTTAGTGATCAAACTAACGAATCACCTTTTCCGTGGTGAGATGGTATATCAAGGGCTTTGTTTCACTTCAAAAATGGGAAAGTTGTGAAAGTTATCATGCACCCTCTTGTCGTTGATCGTTTGTTTACACATACGTTTTGTTTACCGCTGTAACAATGTGAAATATAGTTATGGGACTTATGGGTCTTGCTTTTGTGATCCGATAATATACAATTTCATATGTTTCAAATGAAGATAAATACTGTAAATGTAGTACGTGTTGAGTGTTTATTTATCAACTAGTGCTTTGGTACAAATTATGTTTCCACAGGTTCATTTCAAATATTGAATAAGCTGCGAATTGAATGGTTTTTAATATGAACAAGGAATATAATACCCGCCGCGTTGCGGCGGGGCTTTTTATGACATTTTTTTTCGTATGTGTGGCATTGTAACGGTCAAAAAGAAATAAGATTTTGTTTTGTTTGTCATTTTATGTTTCCGTTGCGATCGAATATAATTGAATAGTAGTAATCGTTTATTTGTTTTAGTTTTTTTTTGTTTGTTTTATTTCTCAAATAGTGTGATAGTGACAACTAATTTTAGCATATTTAGTTATAAAAAAAAATAGAAAGTTACGGTTAAAATTTTTAAAATGCGATGTTTATATTTTTAGTTTTTAAACATAACTTTTGTATTTTTGTCTGCTTCATTTGTATGATCCATTGAGAAAAATATTTTGCAATAAAGTACTAAATGGGTCCTGTCATTGGACGAACCTTCATTGCTGGTTTCATATTGGAACCTAGTGTAAGGTGATTGTTTATATTCAGTTAGTGTACAATATTTTTTGGGCCTACCCTTTCATGCTTGGGCTAAAAAGGAGCCCAGCAAAAAAATATACTCCCTCCGTCCCAAATTTATTGTCCAGTGTTGACTTTTTTAGTCTTTCTTCTTCAACTTTGACCTTATATATTTTTGTGGGTGTTATATAATATTTGATGCAAAATATATAAATGGATTGGGTTTTAAGGACAATAATTTTGGGACGGAGGGAGTAAAAAATTTGGTCAAATATTTGGTCAATGGCAATGCCATTTAGTATATATAGGTAATTTTAAAAGGAATCAAAGACTTATTACAACTTACAAGAATGTTACTCTTAACGAAACTTGGGCCAGCTAAAATAATTAAAAACCCATGAGAAAGCCCAACAAAACAAAGGTTACCCTAGCTATAAATAGAAAGCCCAGCAAAAAAATATAAAAAATTTGGTCAAATATTTGGTCAATGGCAATGCCATTTAGTATATATAGGTAATGCATAGTATTTAAGTAGCGAGTACAAGAGAATTTAACACCATAGGATATAATTACAGCAATAAATTACTTTGTGAAAATGACTTATCTTTATATTTTAACATCTACAATAGTGAGAATCAGTATTTTTCCAGACACTCGATTAGAAAAAATATAGTAACTCATTGCATGATTTGCATCTACATCAGTAATCAGTTTATATTAGAAGTAACATGTACGAACTATTATTACTTCAATGGGCTACGGCTTATTTTTGGGCCTATTTTCATTTTATATTGATGAGCGGATTTATTTCATTTAAGTTTGATTCAATAAACGGACTGTAGTTTTCTTGCTTGATATTACATTTTGTCCAACTCCATCCATCGAGTTAATCTCAATGCTATCGAGCTCGAGCTCAAATTTGGACTAACTAGCATTTATAATTTTTCTGATGATAGGTGAATTTGTTAAAGCTGCTGGTGATAGTGGTCGCAAAGATGTGAACATGACCATAAATCAACGCACATCAGCTTTTTCAACACAACCAACATATTGTAATAAAAAAACCATGTCACAACTCAAACATAACCTACTTAAATACAAACATACCCCACAAAAGCTAAAATCGCACACACAACTCTCAATCTTCACCTTGCACAACTTGATCGGTCTTCTCACAAAACTTTGAAGACAATGCGTTTGTGGGAGGGTACATTTTTTAAGAGTGATGCGTCCATGTGGTGCCAACAAGGTAACCAGTGTTGTCGTTCTCTGCTTATTACTCTATACTTAAAGTGGGGTAAATACTTAAAGAAAATACTCTTCATAAGACGAACAAGATCATGCACATAATTAAATTCTATGAAGTTTCATAAATCTTTTAACTATAGAAGTCTATTTTTTACTATGATAAAAAAAATTTTACAACTTTATAAACATCCTATCTTACACATGTATTAATTGTGTCGAGTTTTTGAAAGAATTCAATAACTATAACATTTTCATTTCAACTATGAAATACGGAGTAGTCTTTTATTTTGGTTGAAATAAGATATGAATATTTTTAAGTTTTTTAAACTTTGCATAAACCACCCATAATAGATGCATTAAAATAGTTGATTTCTTTGTTGTCGACTTTCTTGGAATTATTTCGAGAAGATAAACAATCATTCACACCTATCAACAACAAGCTATATTAATTTATCTATAGGACTATAGAACAAATTGCAAAATGATCACGTATAGTATCTCCGGACCTAGCATACTGGGTCGGGCACACCCAAAGACAAGCAACTCCGATTCACAAGTAATCCGGAGCACACCAAACATCAGCCCCGACAAAGCAAGGCCAGATGGAAGTACCTTGCTATAAGGAACTGCGTCACGTCTTTGCCGCATAAGAATACCACATCCGGAATAGACTTAGGGATCGAAAAGAGTAAGAAATATTGCCAGCGACCATGTAGCTGACTTAGGCAGATTCCAAACAGGGAAAGACCGCAGTTCCCTCCCAAAAGTAACACTATCAAGGGCAAGATGACAAGAGGGGGAGAGGGTTGACCTTGAGAGTTTGTCGCTCAAAAACATCACCGTCACGAGACGTGATCCCAAAACCGACTAAAATTAATGATCACAAAACGCGAAACACAGTTTAGTATAAAAAAAATTAATACCTTAATTTGCAAAGGGCAAATGACAAAAAAATGCATCGAATTTGACACTTTTTGTGATTGTGTGTAGTCAACTACTTTTTTCTTATTGTGTGTACTGAACTTTCAAATTTAGAACATTATGTGTATTTTGTGACAATTTTACCCTTACTTTTTTCAAATTTCGAAGGGTAAAATGGTCATTTTACATGGCAGAATAGTCACAAAATACACAATGATCGAAATTTGAAAGTTCTGTACACACAATAAGAAAAACTAGTTGGCTACACACAACTATAAAAAGTGTCAAGTTCGATAATTTTTTTTTTCATTTGCCATTGGCAAAAGCAAAAGCAAAATTGTTTTAACCTTTTGGCAATTAATTAACGTTTTTAGGTACGTTGTAAAGACAAATTTTGATTATGATAATTGACAAATATTTTAGCACATTTTAGAATATTAGAACGAGAAAAGAAATTATAAGAAGTGTATGTGAACAAGTGAGAGGAGCCCGCCGCGTTGCGGCGGGGGCATTTGTCATTTTTTTAACGTTGTTGCAATTTCGTCGGCGTTGGTTTCGTGTTTCTGTACAGTTCTTGCCTCTTTCCGTTTGTATATAGCTATTATTTCATAACAGATTGTGGAAAAAGTGAAACATAATAAGCATTTTGTTCAATATAACATTGTCAATGATCCAGTTTGTTTACCCATTGTAATCTTTCAAAAGCTTGCTGAACTATTAGGACAGTTCCACAAAACAATAACATAACATTGAAAGAAACATGAAAAAGTAGCGCATTTCTTCCAATATGAAAAAATCAGGTACAAAATTAATAAAAGAAATAGTATACGTAACTTTCTTCCACATAAATGTACATTTACAGTATTTGTTATCAGTCGAGTCCTTGTTAGGAGGGGCAGCAAGTAGCAGCAATAGTCATCATCAGTAAGCTGTTGCAGCAGCGTTAGCAGCAAGCTCCATCAGCAAGATGCACCCCTAATGCAAACAACCCCTAATGTATCAAATTAAACCACATTCTATCCTCTTAACAGCTGTTTGATAAATAATAAGACAACCCCATTCTCTTTCTGATTCCAAAAATTAGATATACAAATATTCTAACAGTAGGTTCTTATTTGTTACGGCAAACAAAAAGACCATGTGATGTGGACTAAAAATATCAGGAAATGGAAAAGGTAAGTTGTGCAGAACCTGATAACTTTAGAGATAAGAGTCTGTCCATCTTCAACCCCACGACGACTAAAAACTGTTTTTTCTGGACAACCTTTACGATACGCATACTGGCACGGTTCTCTGCTACTGGTCCCCCACTCTTCATCTATCGTTAATACACACAGACACTGAAAGTTACTTAGTGCATGGACAGACACTGCCCCGCCATGATGCGACCAATCTCAGCTTTGCTCAAGCTTGTGATCTGCATTGATAAAAGTCATAACTAAACCATCAGTTCATTTTGAATTGTCACAATAAGCATGAGTGTGAATATTACTAATACCTTATGAGTATATTATTTAAGTAGTAACGCAAACGTTCGAGCAAGTCCAAGATCCAGCATCTTCAGCGTCAATGTCTTTATGTCCATGAACAGATTATGGCACCTAAGATCCGCCAATCAAACAAATGACCGTAATGAGAATACAAATCCAAGATAGTCATTTCACATTCTAGAAATGTTCTTGGAAAAAAAAAAAAAAACTTGTGGTCGTCAGTAATAGTATTTAGCCTACTATACGCTTAATTACCACATCGGGCAAACATAATGGATAACGCACGACTTTTCTGAATTCCGTAGTTTTTCCTTCAGTGGTGACACCAATCACTTTCCGTCTTTCATAAAATTATACCTGTAATTCCACGAATCCCATGTTTAGAAATGAACGGAACAAATTCGAAGCCACCTACTCTGACCAACATAACATATGACATGTTACTAACAGAATCCAAAAATGAAATAATTATACAAAAGTAACAGGGATGATAATATACGTTACATTCTGGCTTGTGAAGCATGTAAGTCCCCCCTATAAATTGCACTTAATCGAACAAATGCCTGTGCAACCTCAACTCTCAATACATGTGCGATAGGAAAGTTGAGAAAATTTGCATGAAACTGATATATGCGAACTAACCTGTGGCAATTCTGCAAGACCATACATAAGGTAGATCTGAGGCGATCCTGACTCACTGCAAAACAACTTGTTATAACTCCGTTGCTGTTATCATCATCATATATAAACCCCAAATAATTCCAACTACAGTCACCCAGGTGAATGTAAGCAGACGACACACCTGTATCTGATGATTCATTTAAAGGTGAGTGAAAGTTAATAGGAAGTCTGATTCTGAAATTACATACTGACACGAATACAGTCAGACACAATAAATACTGTAAAAAGCGTATGCACCTTCAGCTTGAGCGCTGGTTGATCCCACATTTTTAGTCCCCATTTAATGACTCATTGAAGCTGCTAAAGCTAATAGGTTTCATACCTGAGCACCGGACCCGTTAAAACTCAGCACAACCTCGAGATATTACGCACCATACATTTACCAGGAAGACAATGGCACATCTAAAGCGCACATAAACCAATTCAATAAACTCCCGTCATGGTTGCGAATATCACATCATGGCTGCAATTCAATAAACTCCCGTCAAAAGCTCACAATATAGCAATTGCAATTTCGGTTATTTGAACCAAAAGCAGTAAACTATATAAGATTGTATAAGAACGTATACGGCTAGTCGATTGCTTTGATTTTAAGAGATAAAAACATAATAAGGACATAAATAAGATTACACGATAATCAGTCGAGACTTACTTACTTGGCTCCCAAGTGAAGATAATTCTACAAATCTGGTTCGTAATGGAATGCGTCTTGGTATCATTTTAAAGGTAGAGTCAGCAGTCATGAACACCACCATATTAGCATCCACTCCTATAACAAATATGTGCAAAGGGTTAAAACAAATGACACGCCAACAAAGACCATGTTCCAACCCATGATAAAATATAATTCAATTAACTAACCAAAAGTCAAGAAAAAAATTTCTAGAAAATATAATTACCTCTTTAACCTGGTCACAAACCATCACGAACTCTGAGCGAGGCCAACTCAACTTCTGCTACATACCCCTGCCGGCTCCCTCAACCAAAGTCAGCTGACCCATCTATGAGCACTCATTTTTACATCAATTCTCAAACCCTAATCATAACCAAACAAAAGGAAAAATCTCAAGGTTACCGAAGCGTTAATCGAAACACATAAACTGAAACTTTTGAAAGAAAACGGGATGACAACGGAAGTACGGAACGATCTAAAAAAACTTACTTGAAACCTAAATACTTCTAATAATCACAAACCGAAACCACATGTATCCTCTTATTTCAAATCTGCGTTACCAAACCAAAACATAAAATGAAAATACTTAAAACCATAGCATGATTCTCTCACAGAGGACAAACAACAATAACTAAGAAAACCACAACATACCAGAAAGCAGATACCAAACCCAGCAGCGAAGAAAACAAAGCTTGGACATCGGTGCAAAGAATATTGAGATGAAAAAGGCGGTGCAATACTTTTGTAACCCGATATTTTGTCTAAAGATGAGTCTATTTCTTTAGTCAGGCACGAAACCCTATGCCCTCCCCCTTACTATACAGCCAAAAAAAAAAAAAAAAAACTTTATTTTATCTACTTATTTATCTTAAAAAAACACCTTTAACCAAGGTGGATTTAAAACTCGATTTCAAATGAAAGAAGAAAAAAAATAACTTATGAAAGAGATCAACAACCAATTCGTATACCTTTTTTATTCTTCTTCCAGCACAAAAACCCCATAAAACTGAAACCCTAACTCTCCCGAACCGTCGCTGCAACCGTTATCGGGATAAAGTTACCTCGCCAAGACACCGGCAAACAATTACAATAACCAAATCAAAATAATAAACAAATACAACCATAAACACCAACATACCTTTTTGATATGCAAATCACCCACTAATCTTTCGGCACCAAATACATCGAAAACCCAAAAGCATACCTTTATCTGTGAATAAACTGTTTGTGATACCTTTTTTGGTTTACAAAAAATAAAGAAAATCAAAAAAATATAACTATCTAAGGTCGGCATGAATTAAGGTTGATAAACTTACAAACGTTTAATGATAACCTTGCGAAAGTTTTGGAATTTACTTGTGTAAAATCAGAGGCGGTGGAAGTTATGGTGCCGATGTATTATGTATTTATCTTCTTATCCAAAAAGTTCTGTTTTCTTCACACCGAAGATATCAAATGGCCAAAGAATTGTTTTATTATTATTATAGATATAATATAGTATAAGAGTATTTTATTCAGTCTCGGGAAAAAGTATAAACAAAGGCTTCGGAACTCGGGCCGTGGAGAAATGTAATATAAAGAGAATTGTGATGTTATCATCAACAAAAGAATAAAATACAAAAGAAGCGGGCAGAAGATGAAGTTGAATTGAATTAAAGGGGCTAGATATGGAAATTTGGATAAAGGTAGGTTCCGTGCAGCGTGCACGGCTTTGGGCCGACATCAGACAGCGTCCCAGCACCGTCACCCAAAACTCAATGCAAATCCCACCCACGTGCAAATTATACAACTTTTATTTTTTTGTTTTCGTGCTACTTTCAAAATCAATTTTCATATTTTCTTTTTATCGGTATAAATTATAGAGTGTGTACTTGTACGTAGATGTTAATAGTTTGTCACGAAAAGTCTTGGTTTGGACTTTGGAGCATCACTTGAAAATTGTCGTGATAATCTAAATATGAAAACCCTCGTGTGTTTATGATGTACTCGTGTCATATGTATCCCCAAAAGTATTTATTTATAATTTTGTTTGGATAGATATTGCGATACCAAAATTGTCTACGATGTATTCGCATGGGCGGAGATAAAGGGGCGGAAGGGGTAGGTGCCCTCTTAGCGAAAAAAGTTGTAGTGTAAACTTTGAAAATATTTTGTTTTTTTTGTAATTTGCTCAATAAGTACCAATGTATAGTGTAGTTTTTAAAGTTTATTAAAATATGCCCCTCGATCAAAAATTTCTAGCCCTGCCTTTGTGTATTCGTGTTGTGTTTTTAACCATAATTGTCCACAATTTTGTTTGAGGACAACCAATCGCAAAAATAGCTATTGTGACACAAATTAACCTGTGGCCTGGTTTTCCGCGACTTCTAGTTTCTTTTTTCAATTTTTGGTTTTAGGGTGGTGGCAATGGTGGGCGGTATGCCCATCGGCATGAGTTTGCCGGCGGCAAACATCGCTGCCACCCCCACCGGTATGGCAAAATCATGCTCTAGCGGCAATATATGTTTCAGAAGCATGGGACTAGAAGACAAAAACAAAATACAACCGTTGGTCACTTGATGCTAGAAGACAAAAAAAAAGTTGGGAGGTATGAAAAAGGCATGGTTGCCACTAAAAAGGGGTTGAGAGGTATGAAAAAAGTATGAAATGGTTGGGATGAGGTGGAATGATATTATTGGTGGATTTGGGAGGTATGTATGATTTCGGAAGCATGACTGCCACCACCCTTACATTCTACATATATATTTAGGGTTGACCAAATATGTAAGTAGCAAAAGGCAAAAGCATATCCCTTATTCGTGACCTAGTGAATAAAAAAGGTTTTACTTATTTGTATCTAATTTGATAAATTGGTTATGAGTTGTAATTTGTTTGTTTTTGATGATTTGGACGTTTGTTTTTGTTTTGTAATTTAGTCGGTGGACTCGGGTGTGTTCAAACACATTTTCTTCAATAATATATAACTAAGTTACATTGAATTTATTAATAGTTACTCATTAATAGTAACTTGGGCAAATCGCTTGTGTCAACCTTCACTCACTCTTTAAGCATATGGTATAGTCTCGCTATTGGTCTTTGGCGCGCACCATTGGCTAGCCACAACACCGGCCTTCATGCCAAATGGTTATAGTGAACGCATTCGCCATTGTCGTGGGGTAAGTGACAACAAGCAAATGAAAAATCAAAAAAGTAAAAATGACCCAAATGAAAAATGAAACAATCGGGTCAATGAGCCATATAAAATTCAGGCTTAAAAGGCATAACATTTACTTATTTCGTCTCAGACGATTGTTACATCCACATACATTTTGCAAAACCAAATCCACACAAAGGAGGTGACAACATGTGATTGGTGTGATAAAAGAGAAGAGAGAGAAAATGTATCAAAATACACCAATCGCATGTTGTCACCTCCTTGTGTGGATTTATTTTTGTAAAATTTATGTGGATGTAGCAATCCTCTTCGTCTTAACTTATTTGTCTAGTTTCATTTATTTATTTATTTTTTTAATTTCAACTTCAACATTAACTATTTTCTTTTATGTTGTATAATACTTGATACAAATATTTGAATAAATTGAGTTTTAAATGTATTTTTATTAGTATAATCTTAATAAAATATTATATCTATATCTATACTATCTATAATGGAAAAATGGTCAAACTTGAAAAAGTTGAGTCTTGAAAGTTGAGTATTGAAAGGCAAATGTGAGAGAAAATTAATGTAATTAATACTCTTATTAAAACACCCCATTACTTAAAAGTACAATGATTTATTCACATTGTACAACCAATTAAAAACATATCTACCAAATTAAATACAACAATTAAAACAGAAACCGGGTTGACCCGGGACGCTTCAAACCCGGCGGGTTGACCCGGTTTAATTTGACCCATTCTCGACCCAACCTAGCAAGTTGACCCGGTTTAAATCGACCCATTTTTCGACCGGAACGGTTCAAACAGTTGAACTACCCGGGTGGAACCGGGTTTCAAAACATTATTCATTACTTAAAAGTACAATGATTTATTCACATTGTACAACCAATTAAAAACATATCTACCAAATTAAATACAACCAATTAAAACACAAACCGGGTTGACCCGGGACGCTTCAAACCCGGCGGATTGACCCGATTTAATTTACTCGTTTTCGACCCAACCTAGCAAGTTGACCCTGTTTAAATCGACCCATTTTTCGACCGGATTGGTTCAACCGGTTGAACCACCTGGGTCGAACCGGGTTTCAAAACATTATTTTTCGTTTATAACCTATAAACTTTGTTTTATTAATAAACTATTTGTCGCTATAAAATTCCGTTGCTATGCACGGGTACTCGTCTAGTATAAAAAAATATTTAAAGTGTATACATGAACATGATTTTGATTGTATAGTAATCATTATTAGCTTTTTAAATCCATATAATCACGAAAAGTTGGTTGTTAGAGCATTATTGTTAATCTTATTGTTATTAGCATTTCCATTTCTCAATGGCTCTACTTGAAGATTTTTGTACTCTACTGTTTGACATTTTATTCCAAATTATTATACTGAAAAAACAAAACCAATAATTACTGTAACTTGTTCCACATCAGCACCTCGGTCACATGTGAAGTAATTTTTTGAAAAGTTTCACGTTTGAAATTTCAACCAATTCCAACGGTCTGATCTATAAAATTTGTCTTTCACTATTGACTGTACGATTGTTTTTAAATTTAACAAGAGTACAATTAACTAACAACTGTTGTCAACTACTACCAACTTTTCAACTACTACGTGCCCCTAAACTTTTAACAAGTTGTTTTTAAAATTTACAGTACATGATATCTAACTTTTAAAAGTAAAGACTTAAACTCACAATCAATCGCAACCGTCATTTAGGTTGAATATAACTAAAATAAGGACATCTATTATAATGAACTTTTATAAAAGTTTATAGTAGTGTTTAACTTAATTTTAAATAATAACTTCATAAACTTTTTTTCATTATGCATAAATTTCTTAAAGCTTTATAAAATGTCATTAAACACAAAGCATTAAATTTAGAATAGTTTTAAGATATTAGACCTTTTTCATTCTACATATGCATGAAATGCATTTCTACTATGGTTAATAAAATGATAGACCTCTTTATCTCTTATAAACATTTTTTAAAACCATCACAGTGGATGCTTTAAGCTCATAATCATTTGATAACTAAACCTACATTGCAGTGATTCATATTATTATCGTTAATGTTGAATCTCGTTATGACCTATTTGATTTATCTACTATACTAAATTAGAGCATCCAATATAACATGTTTAAGAAAATACCCAAACGTACAAAGAGTATACATATTCTGTTATTTATACCAACTCGCCGCTTCAATTTTATCCGACAAATATTTGTTCAAATTTATGGAGATTTGAATTCTGCATACAGATTGATGTTGTGACATTTCATGGAAATTTGAATTTTGAATGATCCAATAGAGTAACTACAATTAGCTTTATTGTATTGTTCAATGTTCAATAACGGACAATGTCCATTAATTAATCAAATGCAAGTTCAGAGTAAATTATACAAATCATAGTACAACAAGGACCAATACCACAACTTAACAAAACACAAGGGTGTCCTTTACCTTTCACTTATAGTACATTTTATAATTTTACTTTCTCCCCTATAAAAAACCACACAAACAAGTATAACATCTTGTTACAACTTGTAAACTGTGCATGAAAACTAGTAAATTCAACTAAATATGGTAAATTAGTACTGATTATTCTACACAGTTGTATTGTATGATAAAGTGAATGAATCTTGGAGGTTGAGTCTGTCTGACATTTTAGAGAAGCATTTTGGATATTTGAATGCAAAAATTGTCCTTCTCAAGAAAATTACTATCACTGGTAAATTTTCAAGATTTATATTTTTAACATCATTTTAGCTTATATGGCTTCAAGATTATTTACTGTTATTGTTCTTGTTAATTACCCTTTTTGTGTAATGAATTTGACCGTTGGAATTTATGGTCAAAGACTAAAAAAATGTTTTTAAGAACAAATTTTTTGTGGGTGTTCTTAATTTTGCTTAAAGATTTACCTTTGATCATTGAAAATTGTTTTTAAGGTAAAATCCTTGGTGGGTTTTGTCAATTTTTATGAAATTTGATGTTTTAATTGTTTTTAAGAACTTTTTTTTTTTTTTTTTTTTTTTTGTGGGTGTTCTTAATTTTGCTTAAAGATTTTCCTTTGTTCATTGAAAATGGTTTTTAAGGTAAAATCCTTGGTGGGTTTTGTCAATTTTTATGAAATTTGATGTTTTGTTACTGTTTTAAGGTTTTTATTTGGGGGAAATGGTGTTTCAAGAAAACATGTCTTTGGTGGGTAGTTGACTTTTTTTAGTTAAAGTCAAGATTAAAAAGATTAACACTTGTGATATAATTTGGGGAAAAAAGGTTTTTAAGTTCAAAAATTATGTATAATTCTTGTTTGGCTTGTAATTTGGGGAAATGGTGTTTTTAAGTTCAAATCAATAGTGGGTATATGTCAAAGTGTCAAACTTTTAGAAATGATTGTTGAATCCTTGCTTATGCTGTCAAATATTGAGAATTTACTCATTTAGGGTTCTATTTGGTAGGTATCTGTAAGAAAATCTTGATCAAGTTTAGTATAGTATATAATCTTTGATAGTATTATGTGAAGTAGGAAAACTGTCTTTTTGAAGCATAATCTTGGAATTGCTTTTGTACAAAGCAAGAATAACATTCTGCATTAATTTGATTGTACATTACAATGAATTGGTAGTAAAGGGTTAACCTTAAACTTGGGTGGAATTTCATCACTTTCTTAGAGATCACTTGTTCTATCCTAGATTGTGCTTTCCTGATTGGGATTTTTCATGAGTGAAGTTAAGGTTTGTTAGTAGGACCTTTCTTAAATGTTTATTACAATATATATTTTTTAAACTTACGCTTAATTGCCATTTACGATTGTTTAAAAACTTAGTACACGATCGCAAGTTAGTATAGTTAATCTTTGTATGCTTGTTATTACAGGCGCAATAGCTTTGTGTGGATTTTCAGCATATTTCAGATGATTGCAAGAAGCCAACCATTTTGAGTGGATTTTGAGCATTTCAAATGATTGCAAGAAGCCAACCACATCAAGGTATGGTAGTGTATTTAAATTTTGTTTTGTGGGTCTTATTACTCTGACATGGGTATGAATGAATTCAAAGTTATGGACCCATAAATTAGAATTTGGACTTTTTTTTTTTTTTTTTTTTTTTTTTTTTTTTTTTTTTTTTTTCCTCAAATGACAAGTTGATACTTGATAGGTTGGTGACATTTCAATTCTGTAAAATACTTGTATGCTAGTGAAGGCAGATAGAGATATCCTTAGTTCTCACTTCAAAGCAAAGTCTCCCTTCAATTTCTTTCTGTACATATAATTAACTAGGAAACAAATTCAAAGTTTGACATTTAACATTCAAATTTAACATTTAGAGCATTGAAACTTGACATCGCACAATAAGTCTAAATTCTGGATGATGTTCTAGATGTAATAGCCCTTTTAATTTTGTTTCATGTAAAGTTTGAAAAAGTTCATATGAAAATGTCATTTTCTATATCAAAAAAATGAAAACTTTTTAGATAATGCCTTAAATAGGCGGCAATTTCTTAGCCATGGAAAGTTCTTCCTTTCGCTTTCATCATCTTTACACTACAAAAATGTTATAAAGAACAAAACATTATGGATGCACATTTGTGTGTAATATCATAAATCAGTGTGTACATAATTGATGTGTATGATTATCACTTGATGCTCATTACACAAATGTGGGGTATGATTTTTCTTTGTAATTGATTTGTCTCTCTTATTTTAAGTAAACAAATTGCGTATATGATCATACAAGATACTTCAATTTTTAAAATGCTGGTCCCTGTTTCTTTAATTATTCTTGTAGAATACTTAATTATTTGATAATTAAAGTTGGGTGACCCAAACTTTTCTTATAGTAATAGAAAAGTTTTGATTTTTTTCTACTTTAAATCTTATTTTAGTTTAGTTCACTTAACTTGGACATGTTGGTTTCTCAAAGCTTTAAGAATCAAATTTGATATTAGTTTCTTTAAATTCCTTAATCTTGGTCCCTTTTTTCATCGTTTGTTTCATTAATTGCGTGTCATTATTTGGTAATGCAAATTTTAACGCCCTTTTTAATTTAAAAGGTTCGATTTTTATCTCATATTCAAACTTAAACAGATATACATCAACTTTCAGCTCTTTGATTTTAAGATAAAAACCTCAAAAATACTGACTTTTTTATTGTTTGTATTCTCTGCAGATTAGACTTGTCTGACTTCGTTTTAGCTATGGAGTGCGGTGACAGCATGAAAAAGTCGATAGCAGACTTCAAATTAGCTGAAGAGTGGCTATCATATGTCAAAGATCTTGTTCCAGTAGCATTGGAGAAAGCCCGAGAGGTTAAAGAATTTCCAGGAAGGTGGAAAATGATCATATCTCGATTAGAGCAAATCCCGTCATGTTTATCAGATTTGTCGAGTCATCCATGCTTCTCAAAAAACTCGCTATGCAACGAACAGTTGGAAGCAATTTCTAGAACTTTAAATGAAGCAATCGAACTTGCAGAAGTCTGTTCAAAGGGAAAGTACGACGGAAAGCTTCAAATGCAAAGCAATCTTGATTCGTTATCCGGGAAACTAGACTTGAATTTAAAAGATTGTGGGCTGCTGATTAAAACGGGAGTTCTTGGTGAGGTCACTATGTCGTCATCGGATCTTGAAGGTACAGGTCATCAAACCAGCGATATTCGGGAATTACTTGCAAGGCTGCAGATTGGTCATTTAGAAGCTAAGCATAAAGCTCTTGACAGCCTTGTTGATGTAATGAAAGAAGATGAGAAGACAGTTTTATCCCTAGTGGGTCGTAGCAATATCGGGGCTTTGGTACAACTACTCACCGCCACGTCACCAAGAATCCGGGAAAAAACTGTCACCTTAATCTGTTCATTAGCAGAATCCGGTGGTTGTGAGAGTTGGCTTGTTTCAGAAGGTGTTCTGCCACCGTTGATCAGATTGCTCGAGTCAGGTAGCTCGATTGGTAGAGAAAAAGCCGCAATTGCCCTTCAAAGACTGTCGATGTCGGAAGAAACGGCAAGGTCGATTGTGGGACACGGTGGGGTCCCACCTCTAATCGAGATCTGTCACACAGGTGATTCAGTTTCTCAAGCTTCAGCAGCTTGTACCTTAAAAAACTTATCGGTAATTCCCGAACTCCGTCACACCCTAGCCGAAGAAGGGATTGTAAAAATCATGATCGGTGTACTCGATAGCGGAATCCTGTTGGGTGCAAAGGAATATGCAGCAGAATGTTTACGAAATCTCACTTCTAGTAATGACGTTCTTAAACGGGCGGTGATCACCGATGGTGGGGTTCGTAGTCTGTTATCTTATCTCGACGGTCCATTACCTCAAGAACCCGCAGTTGCAGCCTTACGTAATTTGGTGGGGTTAGTATCGGTGGAATCATTGATTTCGGCTGGGCTTCTTCCAAGACTAGTACACGTGATAAAATCAGGCTCACTCGGGGCCCAAAAGGCTGCAACATCATGCATATGTCGTATATGCAACACAACAGAAGTGAAAAAACTCGTGGGTGAAAGTGGTTGTATGCCGTTGCTAATAAGTCTACTTGAAGCAAAATCAAATGGGGTTCGTGAGGTTGCAGCTCAAGCTGTCGCAAGCCTAATGACATATCAGCATAACCGTCGGGAGGTTAAAAAGGACGAAAAAAGTGTCCCGAATTTGGTTCAGTTGCTTGATCCTAGTCCACAAAATACGGCTAAAAAATACGCGGTTTCTTGTCTGAGTCTGTTATCATCAAGTAAAAGGTGTAGGAAACTTATGGTTTCCTACGGGGCGATCGGGTATCTGAAGAAACTTAAGGAGTCTGAGATAGCCGGTTCGGCTAAGTTGCTAGAAAAGTTAGAAAGGGGGAAATTGAGAAGCTTGTTTGGGAAAAAGTAGTGTTTCATTAACTTGTATGAAACATTAGTAGTTGAATCAATGTATGAATGAATTAACTTTTGAAAGCTTCTTGTAACTTTCTACACAAATAAATAAATGTTAATTATGTATATTTTGTGTCATGTTTAGTTCTTACTATTATCAAAGATTAATGTAAAGTGTACTTGTATTGATCATAACATTTGATCGACATCTGTTTTTGCATATCTATGAAACTTTACATATTTTGATAAAATAACTTGTAAACTTTGGACTAAGATCCTCTCAAGTTGTGAATACAACTTGAGTCAAGTTGTGAATACAACTTGAGCCATTAGATTTGATCCCATTGAATCAAATCCGATGACTCATAATTACTCAACTTGAGTCAAGTAACTTGAGAAGATCTTCTTCCGTAAACTTTTAGCAATCCAATAATAGGTTTTGGTTAGCTAGCAACATCATATCACATTCTGGCTTCGAGGGCCACATAGTACTATGACGTGGTATGGTTTTATCATTAGTTAATCATAATGGACAAATCGTCAGCAAAACTGTCATTCTAGCATTTCTTTTTGTACTAGCTTGGAAGGTGAATAATTCATGATATTTTCAACTAGTGATATTAACTTAGACAAAGCCACAGTCACCACCGACACCTCATCATCACATTATGAAAAAATCGCTACTCATCCTCCAAAACTCTTGTTATTATTATTTGATTCCTCATTAGACAATTAGTTTAGATTCTTTAGTTAATTGAATATAAAAATGTTTGAATTTAAAGTTTGAAGTATATGGTTGGAAATAAATTATATTTGTTTTGGAGGATGAATGTATATAAAAGATGATTTGCGTTTTCTCAAATTTGAAGATTTTAAAGGGCGTGGTTAGAGATGGCCTTATGTCAAAGGGTGTGGAAAAAGCGTTTTCATGGCAAAACAAAACATTTTGGTTCTTTGCCAGTAGCAAGGCAAAATGTTTTGTGTTTTTTTTTGCAAAGACATGCCACGAGGCAAACTTACAAAACCTTGCCTTTTATGTAATGTTTAGTGTTTTGTGTGTGTTAAGAGTATTGTTACATGAGAAAATAGAAATAGAAGAAAGGAAAAAAAAAAATGTGCCGTAAACTCTTTTGCAAAGCAGAGAAAAAGGAAAAACTGATGTAACGGTCGTATGGCAAACCTAGCTTTCCCACACCCTCCGTCCTTGTTAACTGTAAAGTGTAAACTATTATCAATCGGACTATAGATCTCAAAGTTGATGTTCTTTAAAGTTAAGTCTTGATTGGGCTTTAACTCGGGGCTATACTGCTACATATTTTCTTATTGGGCCCAATGATTCTACTTCTTGAATCTTGATATGTGAGTATATTTGTAGTCTGTAGTCTGTACCCAGTAGACGTCTAATTGCAAGACTTGTCTCATCGATATTTCCTACTTTTTTATAGTTGTTTTAGACCATCATAAGTCATATGGAATTGATTTGCACACTCAAACTTTTGATTGAGACACTCCACTGTGTGCATTGGATACTTGTACAAGGTTCACAGTGTGCTTTAACTGTCTGTACAATTGAGTGTGCCAATCAAAAAGCTGAGTGTGCAAATCATCTCCTTAAGTCACAGCTTATTAATTTTACCTTATTTTTTATTTTTTTTTATTTTTTTTTATTATTATTATTTTTTTAAATCTAAAACCCAAACTTATGAAAGATACCAATTAACTAAAAGCGAAAAGAACATAAGAAAATTACAACACAATCACTCAAAACTTTAAACACAATATTATCAAATAAATACAATCACTCAAAATTTAAGCACAAATGCACAATATTATCAAATAAATACCATAAACTTCAACTTTTAACTTCTACCCATTCCTCATTTTAATGCCTTCAGTATCAACAAGACAACAAACCAGGATGTTTGTAATATTATATAACTATGATCATTAGTTCTAATCTTGTTTAGTGCCTATTAATTCAAAATTTCCAAATATTTAAATTAATTAATGGAAAATCAAGAGAACCATTAATGTCTTAAATCACTCCACGTGATTTCGTGATTTCTATAGTTGTTGATCACTTGTTCCTGAGTTACCGTTGTTAAAAATTTAAAAGTCAACTTTTGGAGTAAAATTCAATGCAAGATTTTGTTTATTAGCTCAGAGAATTAAATTAAGACAGCCATCGCATTTTGAAAACTTCCACCGTTCTATAAAGAAATGTTCACTTTGAAAATGTATATTTTTGAAAGTGTATGACGTTTTAAAAATATCCACTAACTACACTATGCATTAATAAAATATCTATCTTTATCCGTTAAAAACTCTTTTAACTTATTATAAAACAAAAGAATGAATACATCAATAACAAATATAACTCCTTCCATGCAAAATAAATGTTTATTTTGTGGTTCCACCAAACAAATTTGAAATGATATATGAATGGTGGAGATTTAGCTAATGAGAATCTTTTAAAAATTTTGTGTAATATGAAAGTAACATTTATTTTGGGACGGATATAATATTTATGTAAATTTTTATATGTTTTTATTATTTGTTCCAAGTCCAACAAACCATTTCTTTTCGTTCAACTATAATCAAACAAGTTTTCTTTAAATTCAAGTAATACTTCTGCATACTTTGTTAATATATGCGACTAAAACAGATTATGAAAGTTAAGTAGTTATTTTATTCAATTAATCCTTATTTCCTCTAACAAGCATTCTTAAATGGTTACGCATTTGGCAAAATTGTTATGTACCAATTTTTAGTAACTTGAAGGAAGCGTAATTTATCAGTTTATCGATTTCTACTGCGTTGTGGACTTGTAGTTGGTTGGTTATTTAATAGAGACGTAGTTTTTTGTTTTTCTACAATTGAATCGATTGTGTTTTGTAGTCGGGTATGTTACATTTTCGTGTTTTTAGCAACTAACAGTTGTTCTTGTTAAGTCGGTGCGATTGATAAAAACTTGTTTCTTTACTTAATTTTATTTTTCAAGTCTCACTTTTGCACTTATAATGTGAGGTTAGTTAAGTATTCGTGTTTGTAATTTATTTCTTACTGATAATATGAAATGTGTTTTCTTAAAAAACTTAAAAAAGTAACAAGGTTTAGACATAAATTACTCTACTAATAAATTAAAACACAATTGAATTTTTTACCTATTATGTTTGAATTTTTAAAGTAAATTTGAAAATTTCAGTGTTCAAATTTTAAACAAAATTCCAACGGTGTGATTCCATTGGTTGATTGGATTTTGGACAATGCTGAACAAAAAATGAATTACTACCAAATTTCACCCCTTTAACTACAACTACTTGTCACAAATATACCCTTATACTCTTGTACGCGTTGTATCAGTCTTGTGTAATCGTTTAAATCTTCTCGTAAGTTACTCCGTAACAAAATACCATACCAATTCAAACATAACAATTGCACATAGCTAATTTAAACTAACCTACTTAAACATAAATATAACAGAAAACATTTTAAATTATGTAGTGGAACAATTATAATTTGACCAATATACATAGGATACAAAATGTAAAACCTTATATCAACAAGGACAAATAATGACAATTTACAACGATCGAAATATGTCTTTATTACTTTCTCCAGATCAATAACTATTGAATCCAAACAAACCTTTAAACACAACTTGTACAAACCGCATCACATATTGTACCTTCATCTGTCATCAGTACTTTAAACTCTGTTTTTAAAAAACAGTTGATCTATAAAACTATAATAAAGTGAATCTTTTGGTTTTTGAAATTTGAAAGCTTTTTGAAATTTCAAGCTTCATATCTTCATGGCTGGTAAATTTCATATCTTTATTAATCTTGATTATGTTTTTTTCTTTTTTATAATAACAATGTATAATGTATTTGTTATATCATATGTAAGTGTTGTTTTTATCAGCATTTCATTGTTAAAGTTTGTATCTTTATTAGTATTAAATGTTGGGTTTTTTTTATTTTAGTTTCATGTGATATTTTGTGTTTAAAGATTAAATCTTTAGAGGGTATGTCATAATGTATATCAAGATTTTATAAATTTTAATACTTGTTCTTGTTTCAATCTATGATGGGTATTTCTTAAATCTTGAAACTGTTTGTTAAATTGTGTTTAAATTAATAAATTATGCATTGTTTAGGAGTAGTTGTTTGTGCTTACTAATTTTGGGGATTAGGGTTTTAAAGAACGGATATTTGGTGGGCATTTGTCAAATCTGTAATTGATTGTTGCGCGTGCAGTTTAGTTATAAAGAATAAGGTTTTAAAGATCAAATCTTGAAATTTAATGTTAGTTATTGCTTTTGTTTAGAAGCAATGCTGATACAGTAAGTTGTTTACTATGTGTAGCGATTGTACATTGCACGTGTTTTGGGGTTTTATGAGTTATTTGCGTTATTTTGGTATAATTTGTAGGATGATGTTAATAGTTTGCATTTTCCTCTGTAATTACGTATTGGGGTTTTATTTAAGTTAGGTACTTGATTAGCCTGTGTCGTCCCCCATAAGATTAACCCGTGATGTTAAAATTTTGAATTGAGTAACGGGTTGGGCTGGTTTACTACTTTGGTTAATTTGTCTATCAAAGTTTATAAGTAACGTTGTCTTGACTTTTGACTAAGATTCCATAAACTACGCGTAAAGTTGATTATTGGTGTGCCTATAATATACAGTACTAACCTAAAGGCAATGCTGAAGGTCTGGAATTCTTTTGTGCTTTCTTACTCATTTTTAAAATCAAGTCATGCATCAAATTCTTAATGTCGAAATGTTGAATCCACTACTCAACACACTACTTATTTCTCTCAGTTAGAAAGTATCCGTGTGATCCTGCTTTATGATACACAGCATAACTTTTTGAAGAAGTGTACAAAATTAGAGCTTAGATGCCTTTAGAATTACGTCTATGTTGACAAAAGTGCAATCCTTAGGAATTATTTGTTCAGTCCGAAGATTATGCTTTCCTGATTGGGAAGTTTTGTTTTTGTGTAAAGTTTCAATCTTATATACTCAAGATATCCCATCTTTAATATGAATGGAAGTTTAAGAATTGTTTACATGTTGATCTCTCAATTCTTAATAGTTCTGTGTTTGTTCTTACAGAAGCAATAGCTTTGAATGGTTTTTGAGCATTTCAAGTGATTTCATGACCCGATCCTTTTAAGGTATGTATCTGATTTTGTATCAATTGCTCCTTTACGCTCTTACCCTTTTGAACTGAGATTGAAGTTCTGTTTCCAACACCTTATGGAGTAGAATAGAGATATAAATGAAGTTTTTCTATTGTTTGGTTCATCGAAACTCTAATTTTGTTAGAATTTAGAACTGACTATCTTCTATAATCATTTTCAGATAGAATGGACTGCTTACCAGATGCTGTTGTCCAACACATTTTATCAACCTTGAGAAATGCCAAAGATGTGGCATCTTGTAATTGCGTCTCCAAGAAATGGAAAGATTCGATGCCTTACATCACAAGCATTTACTTCCAGCGTAGCATCTTTGACCACCTTTCGAATGGTCAAACTCCCGATAAAATCATAAGTAAGATACTCTCATCAAGTTGCCGTCTTGAAGAGCTTGTGGTTTACTGCCCGTTTACCAGCGCGGGGCTGGCTTCATGGCTATTACTCGTGGGATCTTCATTAAAGAATCTTGAACTCCGTATGGATAATCTTGCTGACCAAAATGCATCTAACGACAGCCTTGCTAAACTTGAATGCATTCAAGCTGCAAGAAACTTGGAGTCGTTAGGACTTTGGGGTGTGCTAATGGTTCGTACCCCGAAATGGGACGTGTTTCGAAAACTAAGAAATCTTCAAATTGTTGGAGCAAAATTGGAGGATTCAGTTTTGACTGAGACTCTTCGGTCGACTCCTAACCTTACCCAACTTGTACTACTAGGCTGTGAGGGTTTGAGGAATATTCGGATTGAGCTTCTCGAGCTTGAGCATTGCAAGCTGGATTTTTATGGGTCGGGTAGTTGCCATCTCACGCTTAAAGCTCCAAAGATTGAGTATCTTGAGGTTCAAGGATGTAGTTGGATTAGGGTTCGTGAGACCAGTTGCCTAAAGAATCTTTCTATCGCTAACAGTTCAGGTAAGAATTTGTTATTCATTGTCTTTTCGAATCCAAAGTTGATGCTTAATTTGTACATTATATGTTATCTGCGATTTGGTAGTGTGTTTGGTACAAAATTACAATAATTTTGACATACTATTTTGGTAAAATTGACTATAATCGTGATTTTCTATTTATGTTTACTTAAAATAATCATATATGGAGAGGAGAAACATGTAAGATTATGCTTAAAGAAAACTGATTATTGATTTGACTGTAAAATATCTACCTATCTCGAGCCTCAGAGAGTGTTCTGGCGCACATTTCCTAAGTGATTTTGCGACTTTTATGATTAGAATCAGACAATCACTTGAAGATGGAGGTAGTTTGATAATTTTCCACTTATCTTAATTATCAGTTGCCTAACTGATGAGAAATGACAATCATAATATGCTTAAACATGCGTCCAAACACTCAATTAGTCAACTATAATTATGTTATTCTGAATTTTCGAGTCACAATAATCGCTTCTAATTATCAATACATGATTGTGGATTTTATTTGGTTGCAGGGAGAGTTTACATGATGGATTTTGGTAAGCTCACAATGCTCGAATCGTTATCCCTTAGAGGCGTTCAATGGTGTTGGGATGCAATAAGCAAAATGCTTCAACTTGCTACTGACGTGAAACATCTTTGCATGAAAATTGAGTTCACTGGCGACTTTGAAACTCTTCTCCCCTTTCCAGAAATCAACTTTGTTGACTTTTTCAAAAGCCATCCCAAGCTCAAATCTTTTGAAATCCATGGTGCTATGTTTGCTGCTCTATGCCAAAAGAACAGCCTAAAGAATGTAAGTTCTAAAACCAACACATATTATCTGGTTATTACAACTTAAACGATAGAAGAACGTTCAAATACTCTATTCTGCAACACGTTTTATTACAACTAATGGTCTAGTTATAAAATATCACACAATCAGTTTCCAACGGTGTCATAATTACTTGCTTAACAATAATCTTTGTTATTAACTTCTTGAAAAGCAAGAATCTTTATTCTTGATTCATGTGTATAACCTTTTTGTTGGTTTCTTTCAGTTGGACTCGGGTTTTGTGATACCGTGCCTTGAAGAGCTTATGATCACTGTGAGGTCCCCATTGAATGCCGAACAGAAAATGAGCACACTCGAGGCGTTTGTGAAGTGTGGGAAGAAGTTAAAGAAGATGAGGATTAGGATTCTTCAGATGAAAAGTGGGCACAGCAGTGCTGATGATTTTTTTGAGGACATATGGAAGTTCAGATTCATGAATCACAAGCTGATCTCTATAGAATAAAAAGATTAAAAGTCCATTTTTTGGATTCATTCATTCATTACATTATTGGATATTTTCATTCTGGTTGTTGACTGTAGAACTTTGATTACCCTTTTAATGACTTTGAGAATATCATGTTCATTTTGCAGTTCCAATTATCTCTTGAGTTTTACAAGATGAGTTGCAAACGCAATTTGGGTCACTTGGTTAATGGTTGGTTTGGGTAATATGTAGAAACTGATAATTAACTGGTGACACAGGTCAACTTGTGAACTTTTTTATTTTTGTTGCAGTCAATTTTATTATCTATTTTTCCAAACATACCCGTTTGAAGCGTTAGAGAACATGTATAACCAAATGGATATTAGCCTTCTAGTACACTTGTCAGCTGTATAAATCGGTTTAGGGTCGTGTTATAGATTGACGGCGTTTTCATGAACAATGTAACTTGTGGTAAACTTGCTGTCAAGTAGATATTTGGTTTCAACTCCAGTGAGGGTTGTATCTATTATATGAAGTTCTTACTAAATTATGTATATATGTTTGTTTTACATGAACATCGTAACTTGTTTAACAAATAAACAAAATGCAATCAAATGCTGAGAAGTTGTCACATTAGCATAGGAAGCAATCGATTGGAGCAATGAAAGGTGGAGATTGGCTACATCATTTTCCAACAAAACATGTTTTGGCTTCTTACGTTTTAAACTTTTAATAATATTATTCCAATATCTTTCCATTTATATGCCACTTTAATGTGCCTTTAAGCATATTTTAATCCAATTTAACTACTCGTTTTTCGTCGTTATTGTTATAACAAAGTCATGTTATTGGAAATAATTGTTAATTAGTTCTTTTGCCCATGTGGATTGATAGTTTAAAACATGTATTTTAGATGGTTGTTGTTTATGTTTTAATTGTTTTTTTAGATCTTTGATTAATCTTAAAGCATGTTTACAACTATGTGTTCAACCAAATACAATAATGTTTGTCGTTAATACTCTGTTCCCAAGTTTTTTATTCGGAGAGAAAAGAAGAGAAGTGGATAGGAAATTCAAAAAAGATTGCATTAACGAGTTTTTTTTCTAGAAAGAAGAAAAGAGAAGAGAGGAGGAAATTATGCCAAAACTTCTCTCCTAATCTTCTTCCCAAATTGGGATGATTTGAAAAGAAGGTGATTTTAAAGGCTTTTTTTTGCTAACATCTCTCTTCTTTTCTTTCCAACTAGAGAACACAAGATTAAAAATCAAAAATTTTTCCACTCATCTTTTTCTCTCTTTTTTCATCTGTTCATTTCTCTTCTTTCTGTTTTATACTCGGGAACAGAGTGTAAGAGAAAACGAGGACTCTACTTTAGCCTCATATAGAGGGAAAAGATACCACTAAAGCTAGGGGTGGAAATGAACCGGGCCGCTCGTAAAAAGCTCGAGATTGGATCGGTGAAAAACTCGAACGAGTCGAGCCTAAACGAGCTCGAGTCCGAGTTCGAGCCTAAGTTGCAACTCGTTTATTAATTGAGCTCGAGCCCGAGCTTTACATACAAAGCTCGTTTGGGCTCGCGAGCCTAAACGACATCATGATATTTTTAGTATTAAACATATATACGAGCTCACCGAGCTCGAGCTTATTAACGAGGTATATAAAAATATATCACGAGCCGAGATCGAGCTCGAGCCAAGCTTTAACCTTTCATGGCCAAATCGTATAAACGAGCTGAGCCCGAGCCGAGCCTAAGCCTATATAACATACCTCAAGCTGAGCTCGGGCTTAAAATTTAAGGCTCGGAGCTCGAGCCTTTTAAAACTTAAACGAGCCGAGCTCGAGCTCTGGAAGGGTCGGGCTCGGCTCGACTCATTTTCACCCATAACTAAAGCCAGTGATTGATGACGTATTATAGTTTATAATAGGTACATAAATAATGGATCGAGATCCCCTAAAGTTTATTATAAACATGATAGGTCATGTTGATGTTTTAATTAGTAGGAAAAATATGTGAGCTCTTTAATATGTCACTTTTATTTTACTTAAATTCAAATTTTCACTTAAAATAAAACTAACATGACCTATCCTACAATTAAACGGACTATGAAAATTCGGTTTTTCACTAAAATCAAATTAAAAAAAGTAAAAGTAGGTTGTCATTTTAGTTAGTTTATATGTATATTTTAAGTCTCGTTTGATTCATTGTAATATGATGTAACTGGATATATTTGTAATTTGATTACATTATGTAAAATGTTTTGTTTGCGTATCAGAGGGAATTGTAATTCATCCATACGTAGGCTGTTTAGTTTCCGTTGTAATTGTAATTAATTCACTTCAATTACATCAAGTAAGAAAATTAAGATTACATAAGAAGTTGAATAGAAAGTTTTGAATTACATTGTAATTCATAATTTTTACTAAAAAATAATAGTATGTATGTATGTGTGTGTATTATTATTATTATTATAATAACATAACTTTATTATTATTACTACTTACTATTACTATTATTATTATTATTATTATTATTATTATTATTATTATTATTATAACTGTATATTACAATTCATTTACGTTACAACTAATTCAAATTAAAATTACGTTATTTTTTACAAGCTATTCATTTATATTGCAATTTATTCAGATTATATCACAAACACAAAGACATTCTGCGAACTAAACGTTTCGTGAACGTTTAGACCAAAAATTACACACATGCTTTCTACCTATAAATAATTTCCGGGGTGCACATGTTTGTTTGGTGGGTATTATTGGAGTGGTAGATCCTTAA
>LBNU01013755.1:587866-634039 GCA_014162995.1 Artemisia annua
GGGGGGGGTGTTATTTTATTAACTTGCTATATAGTTTTTACTTGATATATGATTATATGTTCTATGGCATTAATTTCTTTAATCAGACCAGATGGCTATCACTTTTAGCCCATCATCTACTCTCATATGATATTCTTTTTATTGGTTGCATGAAAAAGCCTTTAATATTATTGAAGATTTGGATCAATATCATTTTGCATAAACTTAGCATATCAAGTTTGGTGAATTTTGCGTGGACGATATTCATATCATTTGTTATTGAGTGTGTATCCCTGAAACAGTTAGTTCGTCATCTCTGCTTTCTAGGCACAGTGAAATATTAAAAAAATGAGTACACTAGACGTTGCCAGGACAGAACTTGGTCTAGTTGTTCTTTATCTGAACAAAGCTGAAGCCAGGGACAAGATATGCAGAGCAATTCAATACGGGTCGAAATTCTTGAGTAATGGTGAGGCAGGCACAGCGCAAAACGTTGACAAAGCAACTAGCTTGGCCAGGAAAGTCTTCCGTCTTTTTAAGGTATAGTTAATGTAGAAATACTTGAATTTTCTGCATGATATTCAACCTAGAAATATTGAATTTGATTTCATCCCTGAATCGTGTCTACAGTTTGTCAATGATTTGCATGCTCTCATCAGTCCAACAGCTCCAGGAACTCCGCTTCCAATTGTTCTGCTGGGGAAGGTATGTATACTTATCTCAATACTTTAGATTTTCTCGAGTTTCTCTTTCACATATTTCTGATCATAATTTTTGTTTCAGTCGAAAAATGCATTATTGTCGACTTTCTTGTTCCTCGACCAAATTGTTTGGCTACACAGATCAGGCATTTACAAGGTTAAGCTTCAATTCTTTTAGTACCATTTTTGTATACAAATAAATGAAGACGAGAACGACAAAATGGAAACTTGCATAAAGTAATTGAATGTCATTTTGGACTCATATAATGTTATTGGTTTTGTTAGAACAAAGAGCGTGCAGAAATAATTGGCAGGATCTCTCTTTTCTGTTGGATGGGCTCTTCAGTGTGTACTACTTTAGTCGAGGTACGTAGCTAATACTTGTGCTCAAATTTAGGGAATGCCCTTTATGGTCTTTTCTGATTGATGATTGCATGATGTGTTTATTCAGCTAGGAGAGATCGGGAGGGTTTCAAAATCAATCAAGAAATTGGACAAGGAACTCAAGGGTACTGATAAATACAAGGTTTGTGTAGTGCAGCCTATCTTGTATGTGTTTGTACTTTATTTTGTTTTATAGTAATTTATCTGGTGTTTTTGCTTACCTTGTTCAATTACAGAATGAACAATATCGTGCTAAAATCAAAGCATCAAACGAGAGGTCGTTGGCCTTGATCAAAGCAGCCATGGATATCGTGGTTGCTGCTGGGCTACTTCAACTGGCTCCCAAAAAGATCACTCCTCGCGTGACAGGAGCATTTGGATTTGCCACCTCACTCATATCCTGTTATCAGGTCTGTTCATTGCCTTGTGCATCGACTCCTTGTTTGCATTTCTGACTTCATGTTATAAACACGCAGTAAAATAACAGTGACAGATCTCAAGCAAATTTCATTTACTATAATCACGAAGAAAGCTGTCCACTTGCAATTCTTTTCTCCGTGATTAATTTTATAAAAATCCTGATTTGGTTGTGTTTTCAATTTTCTTTTTTATTTGATCAACAGATCAGGAAATTAGTAATATTCGATATGGTTGTGTTTTCAACGTGTTTTTTTTTTTTTATTAAATTGACAGATTAAGATTTGCTAATATATTATTTGATTTGTGACTTGACAACTATGGATGTAACTGCCTTCTGGTTTTTGTAGTTACTTCCATCACAACCCAAGTCGAAAACACCTTGAAGAAGATGATGGAGATCCCCGCCCAACCTAGCTGTTAAAGTCATTAAAATAATTATTCGGATATATTGCAGTTACATACGATGTTCTTGTATGATTTTTTATTTGCAGTCAACACTTGCAATAATGTATGTCGTGCGTTTGTCGTATTAATATTACGTGTATGACTTGCTTCTAAGATATGGAAATATTGCCTACAAAGTTACTTGCATTGCATTTTGTAGGGCTGAGCAAAATCACCCGAAAACCGACCCGAACCGGGAAAACCGACCCGAACCGACGAACCGAACGAAACTGCGCAGCCGAACCAAACCGACCTTATTCGGTTCAGTTTTAGGTTTTGTATAATAATTTCGGTTTTTGTCGGGTCGGTTTCGGGTCGGGTCAGGTCAGGTCAAAACACATTTTTGGGTTTGGAATAGCTAACCCGGCCCGAGCTGAACCGACCTTATTCGGTTTGGTTTCGGTTTCGATAGCTATTTCTCGGTTCGGTTCTCGGTTGGCTTTTTTTTCCTTTGTCGGTTTTCGGATCGGGTTTTGACCCGTTGGTCAGCCCTAGCATTTTGAGCCCGCTTTTCACACTTGGATGGTGGGGGTGTTTGGATGTACGTACTCATGGTGTTTACTAGGACTTCCAACAATTAGAATCTGATAATCAGCTTTAAAAAGGTGAGTAAACTAAAAAGACTTTTGGCTTTGCTGAAATAGGTATTTTGCCATCACTTAAACAGACATTTGTTTTTGAAATTCTGATTGTTAATATCCTATAATCCTATGAGATTGGTAAATCATAATCTGATTGTAAAACTAAAATTGCTGATTCAGGTTTGCAATAGATAGCTTTGTAGCTAAACAATCAGCTTGGGTGTGTGATGAGGGTTTTGTAGGACAGGAGTTTTAAGACAAGAAGTCTGAACTGTTCTTGTAAGTTGTAACGGTCCCCTAAACATGACATGAAATGACATGCTCAGCTGTTGATAATCAAAATAAGTCTTGTAACAAACCTTCTATCCATAAAATCATTGTTTGGTATCACACGAAGATCCATAGTCTTGTTATAACAAATGAAAACGCACATATATTCAAAACGACCCATTTCAGTGAATATTTTGTGCAAGGATAATATAATCAGAATCAAACCTGTCAACATTTGAGCATTGTAGTGCTTCTTCAGAACATCAAATACACACTACTGTCGCATACTTGCTCTAGTAAATAGGAACTATGTACATATTCCAAAGATCTAATCACACGAAGAAAATGTGTTTTAAAACAGAAGTTTGTCGCTATTATAAAGCTTTAAAATCTTTAACCAAGTTACTAGTACATATAAGAACCGAGTCTACAGAAAGGCCACCTTTCGAATCAATATTCTGTGAAGCACTTTTTGCGCTTCGATTATGATGTGTTTGGATGTAGATATTCAAGGTGTTAATTATGACGTCTAACAATTAGAATCAGATAATTAGCTATAAAAAGGTGGAGGTAACTAGGTCTTAAGCATCTAACTTTAACAAAACAGTTTTTCTTGTGCTACTTTTGAAATTGTTAATATTCTGCATCCTAAAAGGCTAAAACATTGGTATATTATAATCTGATGACTGTAAAACTGGATATTGCTGACTTCAGTTAGCAATAACAAACTCCAAAAAGTAGCATAGTATATATAACTGCATGAAATGGAAAGATTAGAGAAAATTTAGCAGTTATATACTAAACAATATTAGGGTTTATAAAATTCCATTCAGAACTGTTAATGATAACACTCAAATTCTTGTAATGGTCTCTCTAGAAACAACACGAAATAAAATAACTAATTATGCTCGGCTGTTAATCATCAATACAGATGCCTTGTGAAAACCTTGTATCCGCAAAATCGTTGGTTGGCATCACAAGAATTTCAATAGTAAAGTAATGACAAATTGAAAAAAATATACCCAAAACAACCCATATCAGTACTATGTGTTGTTCACAAATACTATAATCAAAACTGAATCTGTCAAAACTTGAGTATGGTACAATGTTCAGAACATCAAATACACAAACTGTGGCATACTTGCTCTAAGAACTAATACATATTTACACTAAGGTCTAAACACACAAAAAAATGTGTTCTGTAACAGAACATTGTCGCTATAATAAAGCTCTAAAATCTTTAACCAAGTTACTAGGACAAATAAGAACCGAGTCTACAGAAAGACCACCTTTCGTATGCGTGCAATCAATTTGAGCCAAAGAAAACTTTATCTTTGTCGAATCATTTGAATCATCAACCACAAAATCTCCAACATGGTGGTACTCCCAGCTCCCCGTGTTCTCCAAGAAACACTTTGAAACTGCCTGTTGACCATCAGGTGTTGTAAGCTGAAATTGGACTGGTTTTATGTCCCAGCCATGGACACCTTCCTGGTTAGACAACCGTCGGCCTGGTCTTCGCGTAAACCTCCCAAGCCGAAGCTTGAACAACAAGGAGTACGTCCCAGCTGGAAACTGAAAGTCAATGTCTCCTTCTACCTCAAGCCACCAAATTTGTTGAAGGTATGCAATTGTACGAAATCTGTTTTAAAGAAGAGTTAGAAACACATACTAACAAAGTAACAATGTTAGCAAAAACCTTACGGTTATTTTGTTTTTCTTCTAAATATGGATCTTTATCAACCGACTTATGGTTATGGCCTTATGGATAACTAATTACTTATCAAATTTAACTTTGAAAATTGGCCAAGTTTAACATTTTCTTTAATTGTATGGAAAACGCTAAACAAAACTGTTACATAAGAAAACACTTAGTTAACAACTTAACATCCATAAGTTGAATGCTAATCACAGCTATTAGTTAGTGAAATAAGCGTAACTTATTGACATTTCCTTAATTTAACTCAAACAATTATCTTCTAATACAAATCCTAATGCACAAATTCAAAACAAAACAAGATTCACCTTGATTCATCAGTCGGAATATAATTCCAATATCTCCGATCATCAATTCCGGTAATCGTCAACGCCTTCGAACCAATCGATACACAAACACCACCTGTCCTCTTATCCACCCAAAATTCCTGCAACAACAATAAAAACCCCAAATTACTCAACTTTGACTTTTTCATTGTCAAAACCAAACATAATCAACAACCCTCCATCCAAATTACATCAAATTAACTTGGGTGTTTGTTTAAGCTTATTTTGGGCTTCTGGGCTTATACAATTTCGGCTTATGTTTCATAAGCTCCAAATTTCGGCTTATTCTGAGACTTATGGGCTTAGCTTATTATGATATAGTAAGCTTATATAAAGGCATAATTCTAAAAAAAAAGCCGGAAAATTTAAAGTTATCAAACATAAGCCGAAATCATATAAGCTTAAAAAAAACACCCCCTAAAACAAACTCATCAAAATCACACAAAATTACCCAAATTTGACTTTTCAAAAGTCAAAAACAAACCAAATTTTATAAAAACACAAACCTTATTCCCATGATCAAACTTAACAGGCCTAGCCAACCTCTTATAAATCTCACATTTTCCCGCCAAATCTTTAGACTTCTTCAAAACATCATACCCATGAACCAAATCCTTGTAGTTATTCGGCAACTTATCATCCCATATAAAATCAGCAGATGAAGCAGCTCTAAAAGACCGGTTCAACCTAGCCAACTTACAAATCTCTAATGGGTCTAGATATGACAAGACCAAAGCTACACATGATTCAGGTATGTCGCCAAGTTTTAGCTTTGATGACTCGTTTTGTGTTGGTGCTGTTGTTAAAAGTGATGAATTGGCTCCCATTGGAATACAAAGTTAAAGTTTGTGTGTGTGTGAAAATGAAGGTGTGATTAGTGTGTGTGTGTGTGAGTTTATGGGATGGATGAGGGGTTTATTATCTGGATATAACTGTCGTGCTGACGTGGAAAGTAGTGTGTTTTTTCGGTTGATGTTGGTGTTTTACACGCGCTAAGGTTGATTGTTTAGGACTTGAGGAGTTGAGGTATTCAATGTTGGTTTTGGTTTGGAATTTTAAAAGGTGACTGGTATTTTGTACTTGATAGGTGAATTGTATTGTATAATTCTTTTGTTTTGACTGTTTTGTTGAGTTGATTCATAACGGACCGTGTACCGGACCAATCCGAGAAACCGGATCGAACCAATTTCGGCCCGGTTTTCAGTTCACACTTTACTTCATGTTCGGTCCTTGATCCATTTCGGTTTGGTTTGGTCTGATCTTACGTACAACCTATCATTTTGCCATCTCGGACCGGACCAACCAAAGAACCGGACCGGACCACACACATTCGGTCCGGTCCTCAGTTCGTGGTTTTGGGCTAAATCGGTCTCGATCCGGTTTGGGATTTTTCGGTCCGATCCGGGTTTGACCCGGTGCTCACACCTAGTTTAACTAGTAGATAATTCAAAGGAAAGTGATATGCACAATAAGTGATGTGCACATCACAAAATCACACATGTAATGCATAAAGTACAACATTACATATGCATATTTGTAGTGTGTCCTAATTCAAATGTGAAGATAGTTTGCGTTTAATGCGTTACTCTTTTCTTTCCAAAATATAAATTCAATTTTAAATGGCATAAAATTCCACTAACTTAATTGTCATCGATCAAATATTATATCTACCCCTTAAAGTCTTTTTTAGCTGGTTAAAATATCAAATGAATAATTGGGAATTAGAAGTCTTCATCCACCTTAACAGTGGTGATGGCCTAAGAGTATCATTCTAGCATCCCCTTTCTTAAAATGTTGCCACGGAGCCCCTTGGTTGTGCATTCCCATCGAAGGATATGTATTACTTGGATGGCTTAAATTTATAGGAATGTATGTCGGTGCCGGAGGATATGTCCCATTCTTAGGGTATGTTGCATTCGAGGGATACGTTCCACTCGGAGGATACATTGCATTAGGAGGATATGTTCCATTCGGAAGATACGTTCCGATAGGATGATATGTTTCACTCGGAGGATATGTTCCATTCGGATGATATGTTTCGTAGTATTGCCCATTCTAAAGGTATGCTTCGTTACTTACTTGAGGATTTACCCCATTCATAGGGTTAAACTGATTAGTGGGAGTGTTATTAATATTCGGAGGGTATCCTTGTTGTGCTTGCTGATCATCTTGCACTTGGTGTGCTTGTTGTTGAGTTACTATACCAACATTAACTGGTTGACTTTCTCGTGGAAGGGTATGTGTTGGCGAAGGCGATGACACTCTACGTCTGTGTTAGTTGTTTCTCAAGAGCTGCTAACAGTGGTGGGAGGTTTCCTTAGATTTGATTTCTCGTAGCCTGTTGATTGTATGTTTGGAAACCTGGAAAAGCCTCAACTTCTATTTCTTTAGCACACAGTATTCCATGTTTGTCTTTTAGTTCGGAGCCTAAGTCTCTTCGGAGGCTAAAGCTTCTCGAAGGGTAAAGCTTCATGAGATAGGCTCCTTGTGTATTGACGGACTCCCTTATGGTAGCCTAATCGGCTTTACGCCAATAATTACGTTGAGCGCTATATGTTATCTGCTCAAAGGCTAGTATATGCGGAAGAGGATCCTCTCAAGTTGGTGGGATAACTTGACTCAAGTTAGAGGATTCTCAAACATTGGATTAAAATCAAATGTCAAGATAATGTGGTTTCTCTTTTAATCATTACCTTTGGTTTTAATCCAATAGTTGAGAATTCTCTAACTTGAGTCAAGCTACTTGAGAGGATCCTCTCCTAGTATAGGCTCCGTGCTTACTTTAGGTATACCATCATAGTACAATTTAAGATACACATTATCTTTTATTGGGTGTTCTTTTAGGTAGAGTTCCGCTTTAAGAGCGTAAAATATGTGGTTTTCTTTCGGTATTCGAAAAGGAAGCATGTAGACGTTATGTAACATATGTTAATGCATGAGTTTAATTACCCTTGTGCATGTAGACGTTATGTAACATATGTTAATGCATGAGTTGTTAATAACCCTTGGGGGAAAAATGTGTAATTCGACTACATGTACATCTAGCCAAGTTATTTTCAAGTGCAACATAAAGACGAATCACAATATTTTACAAGAAACAAACATGACAAACAAATGATCTTGATAACACTCAGAGTGACAAAAACAATGCTAGATGTCTAATCTTTAGAATACAAAGAAGAATATGTAAATTATGAACATGCATGTGAGATGTGTAAATCACCGGGAATATAGTTAACCAACGTCAACATATTTGGTTTTACGGGTTATTTTCATGCTTTGGTTCAAATCCACAACATTTAGGATCGTAAGATTAGTTAAACATGAAAGGACACATTTTTTTTACCTATAATTCAATGTTGGTACGTGGCGATTAGTAAATAAATATATGCGTAGTCCGTCATTAACGATACTTGGCAAGTTGATAAAATACAATATTACTTGTAAGTACGACTCTCAAAAAAGAAAGAAAACAATTACGTGTAATGAGAATGACATCTTAAAGTATTAGCAATAGAAAATGAATGTTATAGAATGGTCAAGGGCCATTTTGCAATTTACAATAACTAAAGACGTCAGAAAAAGTGCTTCATGCTCCCTTATGACAACTGACAAGGATGCAAAATTATTATCCTAAACAAAAGTGACGAAATATCTCTTTATGATATTTTGGTCTTATGTTTCCTTCGAAATTGCCGAAATATCTTTTATGATATTTTTTTTGTCAAAATGTGTAGTTAAGAAGTTAAGATAAAATTTAAGGGAAAATAAAAGAAGAATGAATATTTTATATTTTTATGTGATTTTTAATTTTTTTTATAAAAGGAAAAAGGAAGTTTAGAGAAGAATGAAAAAAAGTTAAAAGCATTAAAAAAACTTCATATTATTTTTGGAAGGAAAGCGGAAAAAAACATAAATATACTTTTTGTAAAAAACTAATACAGTTAATTAAAAAAAATTGGCAATAACAATTAAAGGCATATATGTAATTTGAACAAATTATTTTTTTTTTCTTCAACTCAATAACATGAGTTATGGTTAGTTTTTTTTTTTTTTTTTTTTTTTTTTTTTTTTTTTTTTTTTTTTTTCTAGAAAACGTAATTTTTGAAAACACTTCATTTACTTTTTCTCCTCTTTTTTTTCCATTTCCTATTCTTTCATTTTTCTTTCTTTCAAAACTTGAAAAGAGAGCAAGTGTATTCAAGTTTAATCATTTTCCTCGAGTACTTTGAGTTATAGACTTATTTTATATTGACAAAACTAGTAGTAGCAACGAGCTGGTAAAATTTTCAATTTTGTTTTTGTAAAACACTTTGATAACATAGTTGTTATCACGCGTGTGAGTACAAATGCAGAATGACATAGAAATTAGTATTTTTTTTTAAAAGAAGCAAAATACTGAATTTACCTTTTAAAGGAGTTAGATTATCACATAAACGACTCTAAATGCTCTTAAAATTTCGTGCTTTTTTTTTTTTTTTTTTTTTTTTTTTTTTTTTTTTTTTTTTTTTTTTTTTTTTTTTTTTTTTTTTTTTTAAAGGCTGCCAAACTTTATTAGGGGAGTTTGTCTCAAGGGCATGATTGGTCAAAATAAGAGAGAAAACCGGTGGTAAATTACCAATTACTTTGATTTTTTTTTGAGTGTTTTGTGTTAGTAAGATACACATAAATGATGTGGAATGAATGATTGTCACGCGGTAAACTTTGTAGGAAATGATTATCATCGGGTAAAGATGGTAAGAAAGAGCATGACTTGTGGTTTATGTGAAAGTGGTGAAAATGTCATTACATCTATTCTCAAAGGTGCTTGTCGGAAGTAAGCTTTATCACTCAAACACATGGGCCTCTATGTCATTCAAGGATAGTTTGTGCTGCAAGTGTTCATGCCCAATTAATGAAGGACTGAAGGTGACAATAGTTGAAGACTTCAAGGAGCTTAAAGATACTTTCCAGGGACTATATTGCAACATCCAAAGTATTAGCTATATAATGACTTGTTTTAGTCATTAGGGTATTATTGATTTGATTTTAGTGTGTGTAGTTTTCTCTCTTCTGGTTTTCATCCAGACTTGTGTATACCCTCAAAACTAGTAGTTTAGTTTTCTGTTTGTTTCAGTTCTTGTATTGTAAAACTGACTATTCTTTTAGTCTTGATTAATAAAGAGTGAGCCAAGGGGAGGTTGAATGGGTTCATTCTAACGTTGTTTTGTTTGATTTGAAACTCTTGGTATAAATTTCAACACCACAATTTTATTCCACTTTTAAAGTTGAAAGGCAACAATAGTTCATAACTTTCAGTTTTGCCTTCAACAATATTTCACCACTCTAAGTTTTGTATCATAGTGGCAAATTCCGAATGATACAATCCTATTTATTGGTAGTAAAGACTTTTGGTATCAAGATTAATACAATTTATTGCTTAATACTTAATATAATGAGTAAATGAGTAAATGCATATAAGTTAGCTTAATATTTCTAAAACACATTTTGTTATGAAGAAGAAAAAAAATGTAGACTTTAATTATGAAAGGCACCTCCTTTTCCAAAAACAAATAATTATGAAAGGCACCTTATCCAACTTGTCCATTACTATGAAACATGATCCACTAATTTTAGTAATTAATCCTTATTTTAATTTCTAGTGTCTTATATATAGTGCTCACTCTCTGTCCTTTTTGCCACCTTTACTTATTCACATATATTAAAAATTCACACTTTTACTTTTTCACCCAATAAAAAATACTCACTTTTAATTTAACCAACATTTCTTCCGTTTCTATCAGAAAATTGGCCTGCCCTGATTAGTAAATAGAGAAATGAATAAATAATAAAAATATTAGGTAAGATATCGTTTTTCGTGATTTCAATAATCATATGTGATAGTGATTTGTTCATGATGGAAGCATATAGTTGGAGGAGCCCATTTGCTGAAAATATCCAATATAAACGGTTGTCATATCAATTGTCAAAATGGATTACTGACGTTTAAGCAAACAAAACATAGATATTTTGCCATATTAAGATGTTTTGTCGATGACTAAATCCATGTCGATGAGGTAAGTTGTGAGCAGGACGTATAGGATGAGTACGTTTGATTTTGTTGTTGGATAAGACTATAATTGAGCTAATTATTATAAGCAATTTATCATTCATATGAATATTTTACTCACTTATTTATTGTTGTACTCGACTAGTCTCAAGTTAATAGTACACGTTACTTTTTCGAATGTTACAATTTAATTGTTCAATACCAAATATAAATAGGGAAGTTTGGTTGAGTTTACCATGTTACCTATGTTGAAATTAATATTTCAAACTAGACACTAACTGATTTGTTAAGGTAAAGCTGTTATTATAAAAATAATAAAAGAAAAAAAAACAAAAATAATTATATATTTTTTTCAAACGGTTTGTTTTGTGTAAGGAAACAATTATTTTGAAGCGAAGTGAAAAGAAGAGTACAAATTCTATGTATGTCCAATTATTTAGTGAAGGGATGTGATATTGGTACCTCTAAAAACATATATAGTACCCCTTTTTTTTTTTTTTTTTTTTTTTTTTTTTTAAAAAAATTTCTAATAAGGTTTTCATTATAAAATTACGAAATTAAAAGTACGAAACAGAAAATATAATGTTTAATAAGTTAAAAGTATTAAAATGATAAAAAAAATATGGAACAAAATTTGACAAAAAGTTATATTATACTATTAGTAGAAAGATAAAAAAGAAGACAGAAGATGGTAAAATGCGAGCTAGAAGATATTGAAAGTAGCACGATTTAGTGAATTATCTAATGTGTGTCTATATGGCCGACCTACATGATTAATGTCTCCACTTTATTCATATTGCAATGTTGTTTTCTTGTGTAAAAAATGAATATACTTAATTGTGGTTATGGTTTTTTCGGTTAAATTAAGCGAGTACCAATGGTTTGTTGCCACATGGGAAAAAGGGTGAGAATAAGTTCTTGCCAATGTGGAAGTGAGTCATCAAAAAGTACTTAAGACCACAAGTGGCATTTATGCCTATCCAAGAATTAACATATATGGCACTTAATAAAGTTTTGTTGCAAGTTGCCAAAAAATGATTGTATGTTCGGACCAAGAATCAAGTTCATGATGCCAAAAAGAAAACGGGGCAAGTGTGATAACAAGTTGACACATTAATAAACTTGTTATTCTGTGTATTACTAATTAAAAATGAACCTACGATAATATTATAAGTACATTACTCCTATATTTTGCATTACGTTTTAACGAGGTCAATGAAGATAAACCCCACGCATACGGTTAGAAACATAGACACTATTTGTTTTTTTAATTGAAACAACAGACGATATTAAATAGAATATATCTGTGATCGTGTTAGAAACTTTAATACATGGTGATCAACATGATTGGCATTAGACGATTGTGTGTAATAGTTATAAACTCGTTAAACATCACAAACTCATTATCGCGTTTCACCTCAAGACAATACTAATACGATTATCTCTATGTATTTAAAAATACACGTTTCATCTCGATGGCAATACTAATTTGATTATATATATATAAAAAAAAGGGCGCGTAACATTGCAAACTTGTTAAGCATACCCAATCATCTTTGACCCATTGAAATGGGTTAAAATTGAAGTTTGGGCAATTCATTTGGAGTGTTTTATTTCCTAAATGTTTAAACTCTCATCAAAGGTTTTTCATGTAGGTCTATTTTGATTAAAAAGAAAAATGCACGGCCTATTTTATTTGACGAATCAGGTTAACTTCTTCTAAACCCATCAAATCGTAGGTTAAATATTGGACTTGCACACATGGCCACTTAATTTGAGAAACTAGACAGTTTTTTGAGACAAACATAAATAGTAATGTAACCACTTATACCGGAACACATGAAATATGTTGTTATGTTAGTTTAGCATCATTTCAATAACAAGCACCACCAGACAAGTATTTGTGATTTATCTAAACTTTAATTATATTCTCTCAATCTTACAAATGAACCATTAGACCTTTAGATAGTTGTATGTATGTCAGTTACTAAAAAAAGATTATTATTATTACTATTATTTTTATTTTAAACCTATTACTATAGGAGGTGATATGCACACCACTAAAAAAAGTGGTGTGCACACCACTTATCGTACATCTGGATGTTGTACTATGTGCATCATCAATGTAATTTAGTGATGTGCACACCACTTTTAGTGATATACATATCAGCTCCCACTCTATTACTATACCTACATATAGAAAACTACTACTTACTGAAGAAGAATAATTTATTTGATGTTTCTTAAAACAAATTATGATTGTTATTGTTAAAACTTAAACTAATAAATAATACAGTAGTAATAACAAGGGTGAAATAGCTACATTTTATATATATATATATATATATATATATATATATATATATATATATATATATATTTTTAACAGCGATTACATTTCACTCCTCACAAATTGAGGTAATTTGAACACAACAAGTTACATAGCATGGGCAAAATCGAAATCGACTTGCCAAACAAAATACACAAGGTATCAAGTTAAGCCAAAACAAGACATACACCATAATAGTTGTGAGTTGTGACAGACTACAACACCACCATACAAGGGTGGGGGGAATCACCAAAGTGAGCTTTTGGTAGACACAACCATATGAAGATGTAGCTTGACAAAAGTACACAAAGTACATAAAAACATAGAAGATAAAACTGAGCATCCTGAGCATCCTTAAAGGAGCAAGACCTAAACCAAACAGATCTAAAGTCGAAACCCAAGGCAGCAACAAGCCATCGATGACGGACCACAACAGATATGAGCAGAAGAGACCGGATGGTAACGGATCTAAGCAGAAGACAGCGGTGGCGGCAGCGACTACAGTGGCAGCGGCAAAGATGGGAGATGACAGATCTGTGGGAAGGCTTTTATTGTAGATAGGAGAAAAGAACAAGAAAGGATGGAAGAAGTAGGTCCAGACGGCCGGGCAAGACCGACCGCCGGAGAAAGTTTGAGATTTGTTTGGTAAGGGTTAGGTTGGATTGGGTTTTTTTAGAGAGAGAAAGTTTTGAAAGATGATAAATAGCTACCAACAAGGAAAAACAAATACTTTTGGGTCAATCTTCCTATTTTTGGACTTTTGGGTCATACTTTTGTTCTTATAGCCCAACTAGAATTTTTAGTTGATTCGAGCTTTCAAAGTTCCAAATAGGTTACAACTGGTCAAACTGTAGACATAAAAAACTTGCATTTAGGTATTTTCATCGAGTTGTCAACTATACGTCAATGTGTTCGTGAAAATATCAGCATGCATGTAGCAAGAAGGGCTACTAGTCCCAAATTCATGTATTGCACCATATATTATTTGGTCCGGATCAATATGATTAAGGCAGATTATGCCATGTCACAATAACTTTAAATGCTCATATGTTGAAATCGACATAAAGAAATTGTGCTCGACTGAGATTTGCTGAGAGCCTACATTGTTTTAGACACAACATATAGAAATCCTCTCAAAACAAAGAGCTTGTGATTAAACACATCAAAAATCAAAGTTATTAAGAATTTAAGATGGCTATTTGGGCCTATTCTTACCCTTGGACCTTTAATTATGATCTCCTCTTTTGGGCCCTTTTTTTTACTCCCAAGTCCCAACTCATTCTATATCGTATCTGTCAACCAAAAGTAGTAAATAATTAGTCTTCTAATTTTTGTGGTTTGAGTAAAATCAGATGTCCCGATCTGATAGTTAAAAAAACTTCATACTCTCTTTATATTTAGGTGTGTTCACAAATCGGGTAATACCAGGAATCGAAAACCAAAACCAAAGCCAAAGCTCAAGAGGTGATTCATCTGATAAGATTAAAAAGAAGAAATACAAATCTTTTATATAATAAAAGAATTACATCATTTCGGAGTTTTTTTGAGAGAACAATCTTAGTGAAAAAAAAATTGGACCAATAGGAATGCTCGATTTTGACACATATGCGAAATTGAGCAATATGATTGGCCAACAAAAGTCAAAATTGAATTGATTTTGGTCAAACTTTAATAAATTTGGTGGAAAATTTGATTGAGAAAGAAAAACACATAAAAATATATGTGTCAAATTTATAAAAATAAAAACTTAAAAAAAGAGGAGGTAATTAATAAAACATTAGTGGTTGAATTGTAAATATATATATGGAGTTAAGTATAAAATTATAAATCTCCATATTTTTTTATAACTTTAAATAATAAACAAATTACCCCTTATACTTTATACCCTACACTTTATAATATGAACTTTGTTTACAATTACATAAGTATTATTATTTGTTTGAGACTTTCTTCCATTAAACTTACAAAATTTATAAATGTACGAATTAGTTTTAATATACGTTAAATACTTTTAAAATAAATATTAGTTTCAAACTTTCATCTATTAAAATAACTTTTTACTATGTACGTTAAATATAAATAAGAACTCATGTTATCCTATTTAAAAGTTTAATCTATACGTACACGGGTTTGAATATTAAGTACAGTTAAATTATTATTAACGGTAATATAAATATCAAATGGTAAGTACGAGTTGCTGTGATATGAAAATAAATATACGCGATTGTACTTATAACGATTCATGTAATTATTATTTAAAGTTTATATACGGATATCCGGAAAAGCATTTTTAAAAAACTTCATCAACGCTCATTATGTGTTACTAAACTCACACATTTTGTACAACATGATATCAATAGTTGAAGTTAAACAACAACATTAACATCTATGTCAGCTAAACAAGGTTAAATCTTTCATACAATAAAATTTTTACAAAATATTAATTGATATTAATACATAATGAAAAACTCATGCATACTTATTAGTTGTACTTATATCATAAGTTTCACGGGTAAATTCTTATATATCCATTTACTAAACAAAAATTTTAAAATAAATTTGATTTATGTGTAAACTCATGTGATCAAAGAACCTTTGGCCCAATAACATTATAAGGAGACACGCTTAAGAATCCAATACAAGGTCGATGCCACGGTTATATTTACAATTTCTGCTAACTATTTTTCTTACTTTCGCACATGTTTATGCTCTAACTTTTTAAAATATACATAAGATTTTCTGTTTTTAAATGATAATACCATATAATTAAATTTTTCTGAAAAAACCCGTGCGTGCACGGGTATTATAACTAGTACAATATAACAAAATAATTAGTACCACCAATATTTAACAACAATTAATCTCCCAAATGCATATAATATACAAAATTAATTTATTAATGTCTAAGATCCAAGTAATACTTAACAACGTAATGATTGATCAGATGATAATGAAAGACTAAAAGCTAAGTAATATTATTACAATTGCATCTATCATACAACTATTAGATAATTTATAGGAGGATACGAACACACTTAAAAGCACAATCTCTATCGAAACACTCTTTTGTGGGGGCCAATTTTGTTTGGAATGTTTCTTTTCTCAACTGCCAGTTTTATGAAGTGCAGACTGCAGAGTTGTAACTTTAAGAACATATGTGTTTACAGTTTTTGCATTGCACAACAATAGACTGCACACATGTGCCCATGTGGGTAGGCTACCAAACTAGTTGAAATCATGCAAATATGTCAAGTAAGACTTTTTCTTTGATGAAAAGCATAGCATAAAACTATGTATATCTTCAATTATGAAAACCACTTTAAATGAGATTATTTGATTCTTTAAGACTACTCTTGGCAGTTAAACTAATTCACCATTTATTTTAGCGTCACATCAGTTTTATGTTTTTTATCACTCCCTCTCACTTTTCACTCCGAATCACTCATACCATTTTACCTTTCAACCAATTTTTTTATTTATTAAAAACTAAAACTTTATTCATTAAATTAATAAAAACGTTACATAGATAAATAAAAACGTAAACGTACAAAATTAAAAACGCAAACACTACATAAATAATTAAAAACATAAACTGAAATGGTAAATTCCACATCACCTGGATCACCCGCCTTTGCAACTCGACACATTCAAGTGCTACTGAAGTCAAGTGATCATTAGGCTGAAAATAGGATGCTTCGTCTTTTTGACGTTATTCCATTTCTTAGATTCTCAACTTTTGTTGCTTTAGTTCCAGCTCCTTTCTTTCATGTCTAAAAACGTTTCAAGGGTCTATGTCTTTTTTGCGTGGTACGACTCGTTGGCACTTGTATATTCGTTGACCATCAACATAGCCAACGCTTCCTCATTCAAAAACTAAACTTGATGTGTCCTTTCCCATTGGACGTCGAACTTCCTGCACTTCATTTCCTCATCGTTTTCAGCTTGCGTATTCAAATTAAAACCACCCTGCACAAACTGCAACGTGTTGCATCCTGAACTAGAGCCCAAAGACTTGTATCTCTTGCTCTTTTCGTGTTTCATCTCTTCAAAGTCCACCCTTTTCCATTTCGCGCATTCCTTCAACACCTCCCAGGAATGCAAAAGTGTAAATGGGGTTCCATATTCAACTGCATATTCCACAAGTGATTGTCGGGTGTAATCACCGTCTCCGGCTCCACTCACCGTCGTCCAAAATACGTTACCGTACATACCACAAAAGTGAGCACCTTTTGGACGCACCGTCTTTCATTTCCCGTTTATCATATCGTAGGTCCTCCAAAATCCAACATCATTTCTCGCATTACCAACTACGATATCTTCGGATATACGAATCCAAGCTTTGCACAATGCAATATCTTCTTCAGATGTCCATGCAGTAGACCTTTGTTCATCGTCATTTCGAACCTCCTTCTTTTGGTGTCGTCTTATCGGCTTCCTCATCGAAAGCGGGGGGACTTCTTCAACGGGAGACTCCTCATGAAGGGAAGTCATGGTCTTCGAAAATTAAAGAGTATATTTTGTCGAGATTAAATGCATTATTGAGAGATGTAGGTTGGTTTAATTTGGTTGTGATGATGAACCGCCCATATAGGTTTGTGAGTAGTAGTTGGTGGTGTCGAATGGGAAAGCATTTTGTTGTGCGAATTGGCTAAAAGCATTTTGTTGTAAGAATTGGCTAAAAACGTTTTTTTGTGGGTATGGGTTTCGGTATGGTTGGTTTTGGTAAGGTTGGTTATAAAAGAATCGTTGTGCTCGTATGTTGATTTGTTCGTTTGACGGTGGAGTATTTCCAAGAGAGAATGTTCCTTCAAGTGTCGAGTGTTTCGTTGTTAACGTTTTGTGTTTTGCGGAGTGTTTTGTTGAGACATTTTGGTAGTAAATTAAAAATGAGAAGTTGTGCTTAAAACTGTAGAAGTTAGGGGTATTTATATGTAAAAAATGAGGTAGTGGATTTTAATATTTATTTATATATATATTTTTAATCCAACGAATATATTGGTTGGGGGGGGGGCACATTTCACGTTTTCATATATAGTGAAGTCTTCACCATTCGTCCTTATGGTTTCCACCCTCACGGCGTGAACAACAACACCACCAGCAAGGTGGCGCGTGAGCAATGCACCTCACGGAGGGCTTGCCGCCCTTGCTGTCAGCAGTCTAAGCCAACATCTTTGAATAGTAGTACATATTTGTATTTGGTTTCAAGAACAACAATACCCGATTCTAATGATGTACTGATGTGCGGGGTAACAACCGTTTGTATAAATCAATATGAGAGCTTGTTTGATGAACAATTGAAGATTATGAGCTCTGATAAAAATGAAAAGAAATGCTACATGCACAAAAAGTTTACAAAAATATATTCACACAATAATTGAGTTGGACCAATAATGTTGAATGATGTTTTCACTTTTATCATTTTCATCCATAATATTTAAATGACACATGTACGTGTAAGTATTTTTTTGTAAAATTTTTGTGAATGTGGTATTTCTCAATAATTAATATGTATAGATGGAACTGTGGAACTATGTTTTTCTAAAACATGAGTATGTAATAAGTAGTCTTAAACATGATAATTTAAGGAGAAAAGGAGTTGACTTTTTCTTTTTACTTTTTTGTGTTTTCAAACTATCATGGTGTGACGGGTTTAATTTGGATGACACGACCAAGGCTGGTGCCAATGGTACCGTGAGGAGCGAAAAAAATATCATGGTCACGTGTGAGCACTATCGGGTGCGTTTGGGTGGCGCGTGAGGTGAGCCAAAAATGCTCACGAAAAGTGAGTCGGTCACCTCATATGAAAACATGTAAAAGTTGGCCCCATTGTGTTTTTATTAATTATTATTTGGTTTGTGAGTGTGTGGGTATGTTTGTATAAAAATAGGTATTTCAATAAAAGTTGAGGGAGCGGTGGCCATTGAGGCTGAAAAGAGAGAGGGAATGAGAGGAGATAGAAAGCTGATATGACACTGAGATGGAAGGTGAAGTGGCGTGACCACTGGGAGTACTCTAAGATCTACTTAAAAGTTGTAGCTAGGTACTTAAAGGGAAGGGTGTTGTCACTTGTGTTGCTCGCCATTCACATGTGACAATCAAAATGGCGGTGCCATTGTCTCGTTACCACACCACAAGTGATTCGCGCCATTTTGTACGTGAGTTGACTTACACTCGCCAAATGCCCTCCCTCTTTGAATTTTTTGACCGTTTGCCAATTCAAGCAGCTACTTTTTTGAATATTTTTTAAAACTAAAACTATGAAACTTTAGCAACCTACTGATCTATTTTTCCAAAATCTTATCAATATGTCACAACAATCATCGTCGTCTAACCCTCCGACATCTTTGTTTGGTTACTCGACATCTTCTCAATATCCTCCATTTGATACCCAATTCTCTATACCTACATTAACCCCCGAACAACTATATCAACAATACCAAACATAATTGCTTAACCAACAATTTCAAAATTTTCAAAAGAACCTACCATCACAAGAAGCACAACAAACACAATCGATGCCACTACCAACCGAGCCACGTGGTCCTGTGACGGAAGAAAATCCACAAGCAACCAGGGGGAAGAAAAAAACAATAAGCAAAACTTGGCACCATCGATATAACCGAACGAGGGAAGTCAGCCCGTACCTGAACCCGAACCCGAACCCGTACGATCTCATTTTCGTTAGACGGAGGCAGAGGAAACTTTATTAGCCTCGTGTTATGTTAGCGTTTCCGAGGATAACCAAACCAGAAATGACCAAAAGACAACTCGTTTTTGAACAAGGTTCTTTTCGATTTCAACAAAGTTTCTCATCACAAATGTACCAAGGATATGTTGACGGGAAAGTAGCAACTTTGAACCCTAATTGTCAAAGGTTCAACGCTATATACAAATGTTTGAAATGTATGGGTCGAAATGAAGAAAATGACATTGATTTTTTTAAGAGTGTCAGGCAAGCATGTGGCGATGAGTCTAAATCGGGAGTTCAACCGTTTACTCAAAACGAGGCGTGTGAAATATTGAAAAAAACACGCCAATTCAGTTTAAACTCTTAAATGTCATATTTACCCAACCAAAACCTATAATTTCATATAACCCAACTTAAATACAAAATTTGTAATATCTACATATTTTATTATTTAATCAATTAAAATTCAATTTACAATATTAAATACCTATTATACCTTTTATACAAACACATATTCATGTGATAAGTACAAAATAATATGAGTATAAAAACATCATGCCCACTGAAACCCAAGCAATCGACACAGACCACAATATAAGAGCTATAGCGTCTTACATAAAACTTAGAGCCCGTTTGGTATAGGGGTATGGGGAGGTATGGATTCAAAGACACTTCATAAAAGTTGTTTGGTACACTATTTTTGTCCGGGCCCACGAGTATTGAATGAAAGATTCATACCATGCTATATTAGCATCTTTGGTTAAATCCCACCAATAAGAATTTAGTTTTTTATTTTTTCTTCTTTCTCAACCACATATTTACTTATTTTATCTTTTATCTTTTAATTTTCAATTTTCAAAATAACATATAATATCTCAATTTACATATAAACAATTATATAATTTAAACATTTTTTAAATTTCTCTCTCCTCATTTTCTTTCAAACTTTTCCCAAATCCGAATCCAATTCTAATCCCACTTATAAACCAAACGCACCCTAATATAACCCAAAGCATAAAAAAGTAGTGTTATTATAAGATTATAATGTAATATATGTTAAAGTAACGTATTACTTTTTGATTGATGGGTTGATGAATCAAAACGGTAGTGTGGGTTGTGTAGATTAAACCAAATGGAAGATGCTATGATAGAGGACCGGAGCCAGGATTTAAAAACGTAAAAGTTATGGCAAATGCAAATATTCCTCGAAAAATAGATCTATAGTTCTTTTAACCCATGATTTAACTTAACACCACCATAGTTAGGAACTAAGCTAAATTAGAAAAGAATATTTTGACACGCAAATTTATTTTGATGTTGATTCGAAATTTCAATAAGAAGAAAAGGGAAGGGGGGGGGGGTGTAAATATTATTAACAAACTAGCTCATGGGCTATATAAGTATATAACTAATGAATAAAGTTAGGTGATTTGGGGTGGCCCAACAGCTAGTCATTAGTCAGCCTACTGGCTCTGCTCTTGGCTATGAAGTTGATGAATCAAAATGGTAGTGTGAATTTCATTGTTGTATTCTTTTAGTTATGTGGTGTCACTCTCAAGTTGTTTAACCTTTTCTCCCATCCTCATCACCATTTTTGAAGCCATCGTGCAATCCACGCTTTGGATCCTATGGCGCTTTAGAAATGAGTCACCCTTTGCGGCTAAAAGACCAAACAAAAGTTTTATACTAAATGATATAAAGCAATTCACTTACACTTGGATCTCTAATAGACTTCGTAATGTGTCTATTAGACTTCGTAATGTGTCTATTAATTGGATAGAGTGGCTTTTTAGCCCTTGTAACGCTCTATATATCGTTTGTAATTGTTTGTGCCTAGTTTTCTCGCTAGTTTTTAATATACCGCCGTTTAAAAAAAAAAAGTTATGTGGTCTTGTACTCTTTGCATAGCGTATTTTGTTAGCATCGAGTTATATAAGTTTTGCATTAAACAATGATCCTTTTTATATTGCTTGGGTTTCGTGTGGTTTTTTGTACTCGTATTATAATGTAGTAATTATTTTGTCCGACTTCTTATTGTGTGTATTAATGTCCTCTGCCGCTCTTCATAGGATGATCAAAAAATAAATGTGGGCCAGATTCATCGTTTGTTTAGTGCTGTCAGTTTAGTCGCATGATCCTATGTTTCGATCATGCATTTTGTCGTTTTGCTTTTATAGGTTTTTTGTAAGACTAAAAATAATAGGAACGAACTCAAAAGGCACGCGTCCCCTTTGGTACTCAAACCATACCTAACGCATCCCCTGTCCCCAGAATTCATTCATTTGGTCTATTAGTGGACCGAACAAATGGTTTAATTTTTGTGTGTGTTTTGTTTTTAGGCGGAATTGCATATATATCATTTCCAAAGTGAATAATTGCATATATATCATTTGTATAAGTTTTTGATGCACATGGTATAATGATTTTTATGCATGCTTTTGATATATATGCAATTATGCATTTTTGGAAGGATATATTTGCAAAAACCCATTGTTTTTATTTAAATCTTTTTGGTATTTTTTTGGTTGTGAGTGTGGTCCCCTTACAATGAGGTTTGGTATAGGAGAGGGAAAGTCGAGGTGCCGCTGATGTGGCGGGGTTGGGTGTGGTCTTATTACCTTAATGACTGTGTTTAGTTCCTTTTGTATTTCTTTTCTACTCGGGGATATATTTTTTAATTGTCTTGTTAAGAAGGTGGTTGCCATTCTTTATACCTTATTTTTTATTTGGTTTCTTTAATAGAGGTTACCTTTCTAAAAAAAAGAAAGAGGGTATAATGGTTATGTGATAAGGTCAATTGAGTTTTAATAATAAAATGGGTAAGTATGACAAATTTTGTGTTTAAGTTGGTTTTTATATGGTATCATGAGCGGAGATAAAGGGGGCCACAATGGGCAGGTGACCACTAGCGAAAAAAAATGTAGTGTAAATTTTCAAAAATATCTGGCTTTTTTCGTAATTTGCCCACCCTCTAAGTACCAATTTATATTGTAGTTTCTAAAAGTTATCAAAGTGTGCCTCATCGATCAAAAAATTTCTGGCTCCGCCCCTGTATGGTATTATAAATTTTAGTGAGGTATATACGACATTAGGGTTTAGATTTAGACTGGGGATATATATAATTAACCCGAAATTTTAAGAAAGATAAGTGGTTCATCTTTTATATAATAGTATGAAGTATGATATGGTATTTTCATTTTCCATCAATGTTCAAACGTATATTGAATGAACTCATTAAAATATGAACGAACTTGGAAAGGTATTGAAGGACATGCAAATAATAGAAAAATAGTATTTCCGTGGACAAATCTTAAAAAGGGAAACGTCCAATGAATTTGAAGGTACGTAATGCAGAAAGTAACTTCTTATTGATGCCCACATGATTAATCATGTCCAAGTTAATAATTAAACCTTCGAAACGACGATGAGGGAGATACAATACAAATCAAAGCACACTGATCTGTATACCGTACACAAATTAACACTATCAAATATGAGATAGTGATCAGAATTGTATGATGTAATAAGTTTTCCAGATGAAATTTCTCTTGGGCTAAACGTGAATGTAATTTGGCGGCACATCATGTAGCTAAATAGCTTTTAGATCTCTTGATAACTTTTTATGGGATGTAAGTTTTCCTGGTGAAATTTCCTCAGTTGCGAGGAGTGATATTATCTAATATATTTTGTGGGGCTTTTGCCCTTCTTCTGATAATAATAATAATAATAAAAAAAAAAAAAAAAAAAAATCCACTGTATGATGAGCATCCTAAGTGCAACAATATTTTAAAGACACTATTAAAAGATGATGGATAGATCTGTTATGCTTTAGGAGGGAAAACTTGTAGCAAGAGGAACGTATTAAACGATGTAGGGACATGCCAAAATGGTAAAATAAATGTTCTATGCTTGCTCTAGAATTGCTCTAGAAACGACGACATTTTGTATCAAAATTTCATACTAATTCAAGTAAAATTAAAGTTAAATAAGTACATAGTATGATATGTATATTCAGAAAAATAATCGTAAAACAAAAAAAATTGTAAGGATAGCTTTATGATGTGTCACGTATTTTGTAATGGTTGTAGTATATTAAATTGCCATTAAGCTATAAAATCGGTTTAGTAAAAGAAGTTAGCTGTGTCATTACTGCTCACCTAATTCGGTGAAAACTAAATATTGTACTAGTTGTAAATAAAACCAACTGAAGTGCATAAAAATAAAGTTTATTGAATTTCTATAAATACAACGGTTTGGTTGAAATTTTTTACCCTTTTGTTATTAGAACACTTATCAGATTAGTAAAGAGATATATTTATGAAACTTTAAGTTTAGATTTACATATAATTTCCATAAACAGTATCACTATAACAGACGTAAATTTGTTTCCATGTATCAAAGTCTATAAAAGTGAGAAAACTTGACAAGGACCCTAGGAGATATACAGAATGTGCGTTGCTTGCCTTTTTCTATGGAAAAGCATTGTTATCTAACTTGATATAATATCAACTTTTAACGTGATATTTGACTATTCGGTATCAATATATAACATTTTTTTTCTTCTTTAAATTAGAGCAAATAGCAACGCATATATAGTTACAATTACAAACACCTCAAGTAAGATTCTAAAGCTTCCACAAATCAATAATCAAGCTTCATAAAACCGTAACACTGCAAATGATATCACTTCTCATTGCAAATGTCTAGTTAACGGGTAAACGACAGCTTTAAAAAAGTTGGTCATGAGTTTAATCTCAACTCCCGAATAAAAATTACTTAAACATGTTCCATTACGTGTGACTAGGTCCTTGTGAAAAATATAAGTCGACACCCAGAAAAGATACATGAAATCATGGCTGACACAGTCACACACCGATTTAAACCCTTAAGAGAAATTTACCCGAACTATATACTTTGATATGTTGAGAGTTGAAACTTACAATTATGTAATCATGCCTTTTTTTTTTTTTTTTTTTTTCTTCCAAATTTTATCTTTGACGCGATTGCGTGGACTGGTCAATATTAAAAATCGTCAACATTTTATACTCAGTAAACAAGAAAAACTAAAGTGGGTAAACTGTAACTTTGTAATTACGAGGGAAGCAAAAAGTCATCCCGCAAAACCATAACCTAAATACACCTAGTTCCCAAAATTAGCACAAAATCTTAGCGCGTGCATTTGTTACAAAACACAACAACAAAAACCGACGTAAAACAAACAAATTAAAAGCTTTCACTCATCATCACTTTATTTATATCATCTTCTATCTTCCCATTTCTCCTCTCCTTAAAAAAACACACAACACATGTGAAACACTAACAACAAGTCAACAACACATCACCAAACCTTAAAATCACACACTTATTATTATACGTTGTGTTGTTGTGTTTAATTTTTCATCTTAATTTCATGCATTAATATGGCGTCAAACAACATATTTTCTTCTTTTTTAATAAGTTTAAGAATGAAGAAACGTAACATATTCTTCATGGTACTCACAACCATCTTATGTTCATGTTCCTATCTTCTCGGAAACCTTAAACTCTCCATCACCACCATCACTACAACCACCAACTACCGCCGTACAACACCATGCAACACCACGGCCACAGACGCCGTCACACAAACCCTACTAGATTTCCAACCTCACCACCTCGCCGAAGACCTCCCCCACGCGCTACCTTTAGCCCGTGGGAGCCGCTTCCCACCATGCTCACCAAAATACAGCGAGTACACTCCTTGCGAAGACGTTGACCGGTCATTAAAGTTTCCCCGTGAAAGAGTAATTTACAGAGAACGTCACTGTCCTGAAAAAGGAGAAGTTCTAAAGTGTAGGATTCCGGCACCGTATGGTTACCGGCAGCCGTTCAGGTGGCCGGAGAGCCGTGATGCAGCGTGGTATGCAAACGTGCCGCATAAGCATTTGACTGTTGAGAAAGCTGGTCAGAATTGGGTGAGGTTTAAAGGTGACAGGTTTAGTTTTCCGGGTGGTGGGACCATGTTTCCGAATGGTGCAGGGGCTTATATTGATGATATCGGAAAGCTGATTAATCTCCGGGATGGATCGATCAGGACTGCCATTGATACTGGTTGTGGGGTATGTGATTAAATTTTTTTTGAAGTATAGTATATATTTTCTTTCTTGATATATCGTATTTTTTGCTATAAATGCTTCATTATTGATTTTGTTATATTATTGTGACATTAATGATAAAGGTTTTTAGAGGGAGTTACATTTTTTGTATAAAAATCCTAAAATGATTAAAAAAAAATGAAAATACGATTTAGTCGCATATATAAAGAAAAAGCTTAACCTCTTCAAGTAACTTATCTTTCTCTTATTCGTATTGAGAGTAGATAGAGGTAGAAACATAAAAAGTACAAGTATATATCTTTAAATTCGTTTTTAATTACAGATGTGTCAAATTGTATTTTTAACTAGAAATTTGGCGTCTTGAAACAAGAAAGCTCTCTATATAGTGTGTTCTGATGTTGACTGTGATCAGTTTATAAATAAGGATCATCTCTAAACATATTGTTGCTATTTTTTCTTTAAATTGTAGTTTCTTAATTCTTGATATGTTCATCTATATAGTAATTTATTAATTTATGTAAATGATTTCGTAAATAATTTAGTAATCTAATTTGGTAAATATATTGAATTCTTTGACAATATTGTTTGCTTAATTTGTTTTAGAAAACAACATGGCCGGTAAGGTATATGTAAATTTGTTGAATACGCAGAGCGGAACGTAGAATATCTTTAGTCAATTTTAAAACACATAGTTGTTGAATTGATTGACAATAGTCAAGTTTGACAAATTTCAGAAACTGACGAATATAATTTTACTAGTTAGCCCCACCAAGCCCATATATAAGTTTTGGACTAAGATACTTAAAGACATGCATACATTTGTCTTAGAGCATCATAATGTATTTTTGACAAGAGATAACAGATGTACGTATACATCCACTTTAGTTTACTTAGAGCATTCGGTACGTTAACCATTTGCCCCACGTTAAAACTTAACAACCCACGTTAAAGGCCAAGTTAACAATCCCCGCCCCGCCCCCTTCTCTCTCCAAGTGAGTTAAGCTTTAACTTGACATGTTAGCTACTTAACGTTGCATTAAGGGGGGTGTTTTTTGTGAGTTAAGCTTTAACTCAAAAATGTTATCATACCGCCCCCCAAGTTAACCTTTAACTCTGTTTTTTTTTGTTTAATTATGATAGAAGTGAGACCCAAAATGTTTAGTTAAGCTTTAACTCAGAAATGTTAACACACCGCCCCCAAAATGTTGAGTTAAGGTGAAAAGGTTAAAGCTGATGTGGCGCTAACGTGGCGGTGAGTTAAAACTTAACACCAAGTTATTATACCGAATGCTCTTAGGATTTTCTAATGACTGAGGTATTAAGCTTACAATGAATTAAAACCATTTTTAGATATGAACTCACATGTGGATATTTACTTTATGAATTTTGCTAAATAATGCCCATTGGGTAATGTTTAATATAAATATAAAAGAAAATTTGGACTTTGTTAAATAAAAAATGACATATATTTTGTTAATTTTTATGTTTATTTAATGTGCATTAAATGCATAATTACATTAAATATGAAAATACTAGATTGTTTAATGCGCCTTAAGCATTGCCCAGTGGACATTATTTAGCAAAACCCATGCTTTATTAGCACTTATTTCCTTATAATATATGGCTTGAAATCATTTACAAATTAATGTAGATGATGAATTTTAGTTTTGAATTGCTTTAAACATAATCTTTAGAGTATGAATCTCACTAAACAATGTAAAAATAAAAGATTCTCAAGAAAAATAATTGTGGTGGTAGTTGCTGATTATGGAAATTATAATCAAAGTGGTTGGGAATCATAACAACCATGAGAATTTGGATGAAGATATATTAAGACAATTTTGAAACAAAGTTCTATGAGTCAAAACCAAAATCACCAAAATTTGTGACAATTGCTATTATTATTTTATTTTCAGTAAACAAAATGAAGATCATACATATCGTGATTTTTTTATTTTATTTTATTTTATTTTTAAAACGACATATTTCGAATTAGGTAGAAAAAGCGAATTTGGTTGCTGCAAAACTTGGAAAAGTGTTAATTCATCATTTGGACCTACAAATGTCCATTTGGAAGAAAGCAATTTGGACATGGAAACCACCCACCTTTATGTCCTATTTTAGATATTAAAATTGATATCATCACTTTTCAGTTTTCAATACTACTAGATAAATAGTTTATAAATAATAATTTAACTGTTATTCATACTTTAATTTTCAAGAAGCATATATTGTAGAATTATATATCTGCGACATGTTACCAATGTCATGCTCAGTGACTTCAGAGCAGTATATGAGAGTGTGCTAGGTGTGCCGTCACACATAGACTCCAAATTATACGAGAATCAAAATTTTTATATAATATGTTAACTATACTTATATCTATTTTATGAGGTTACATTAAAAAAATATTATCAAAAAACAATACTAAAATCATGTTATCCCATAATAAATGTCTACTTTCAATATGTACAAAGTTTTAGAAAATCTCACTGACTACACTCTCTAACAATCGAAAATCATTTCGTCCCACTAAAACGTCTTCTCATTGGTTGTAATGCAAAGTGGACACTTAGTTTGGGATATCTCAAAATAGCAATGTAGATACTTATTATGGGATAAAGGTAGTAATTAACTTTGATTGTTAAGCCTCATTTTGATAGTTAAACTAAATTTTGCACAAAGTCTTCGCAAACCTAAAAACGGCACCGAGTGACCTTACAGTTTACTTTGCAACGTGACAATGTCACACCATTATACCATCCTTTTAAAAAAGAAGTTGAATTAATCCAAATTTTTATACCACGGTAAGGTTTTAAGATAAAAATTCTTTATCGTGGTACTTCCCAGCTTATATATATTCCAACAATGGTTAATGTTATACTTCAACAACAACACCTAATTCTGACGGAGCGAGATATAGGTTTGTTGTAATACATATGTAACCATATTGTAAATCCTCTTTTTGAAGGTTGCTAGTTTGGGGGCCTACCTTTTATCAAAAAACATTTTAGCAATGTCATTTGCCCCGAAAGACACTCATATAGCGCAAGTACAATTTGCGCTTGAACGAGGTGTTCCTGCTTTGATTGGCATTCTTGCTTCAGTTCGGTTACCTTATCCTTCTCGAGCTTTTGACATGGCTCATTGTTCGCGTTGTCTTATCCCATGGGGGCAATATGGTAATTAACCACATCTCATTTCTTTTTGATAGATCCATATGGAAAACAAGTTACTCTACAATAATATGCATTTCTTGTATGTTCTACTTGTAGACGGCTTGTATTTGATAGAAGTTGATAGAGTTTTACGCCCAGGAGGATATTGGATCCTCTCGGGCCCACCTATCAATTGGGAGAACCGCTGGAAGGGTTGGGGCAAAACAAGGGAACAATTTAAGGCTGAACAAGTTATCATTGAAGGTGTGGCGAAAAGTTTATGCTGGAAAAAGCTAATTCAGAAGGGCGATATTGCCATTTGGCAAAAGCCTACAAATCATGTTCACTGTAAACTCACTCGTAAAATCTTCAAAAAACCGCAATTTTGTCAAGAGCAAGATCCGGATAGAGCTTGGTAATTAGTATTAACAAAACATTTATTTGCTTTACACAAAATGTTGGTGCTTTTTTGTGACCAAATTGAACTTTGCAGGTATACTAAATTAGATACATGTTTAACTCCATTACCAAATGTTTCTAATATTACGGAAATATCTGGTGGTGGGCCATTGTCAAAATGGCCTGGCAGATTGACGTCAACCCCACCTAGAATCATTAGTCGTAGTGTCGGAGAAATTACAGAACAGATTTTTAAAACAGATACAGATCTCTGGAAGAAGAGGTTATCACGTTACAAGCAGCTAGATCAACAATTGGCAGAAAAAGGGAGGTATCGTAACTTGCTAGATATGAATTCTTATCTAGGAGGTTTTGCAGCCGCACTTGCTCTCAGCAAGGATCCAGTGTGGGTCATGAATGTTGTACCTATTGAGGCAAATGTGAACACTCTTGGAGTTATATACGAGCGTGGATTGATTGGAACTTATCAAAATTGGTATCTCTCCATGTACTTATGAAAAACATAGATTTTTTCATGATACGATATCTTGCAAATAATCTTACTTAATGAGAATTCTTTGCTTTATAGGTGTGAAGCTATATCGACTTATCCAAGAACATATGATTTCATTCATGCTGATGCGATTTTTACTTTATACAGAGACAAGTAAGATTTTTGTATTCCTATCTATGTTTTCAGAGTTTTAAACTTTATCAATATGTGAATTCTAAACTGATTCAAGAATGCTTGGCATTGAAGATGTGGAATGGAAGACATATTGCTGGAAATGGACAGGATTTTACGACCACAAGGAAGTGTAATAATTCGAGATGATGTTGACTTATTGGTTAATGCAAAAACTATTGCGGATGAATTACAATGGGAAACCAGATTGGTTGATCATGAAGAAGGGCCGCTTGTGAGAGAAAAACTACTCATTGCGACAAAGCAATATTGGACAGCCCCTGCCACTAGCCAAGATTGAAGATGAGAATTGTAACGATTTCTAAATTTATATTGTTTCACTTTTTCTAACTATCTCCCAAATATATTACGAAAGAAAAGGGAAAGTCATTTTTTTGAGATAATTGTAAAGAAGATGCTGAAGTATTATACTACTGGATAAAATATTATTGTTTGTTCTTATCTTTATATTCATGATAAATTACTGTGAAATTAAAGATTATTGACACAATTTTCAGTTCCATCTTTGATACAAACTAGAACTTATTTTTGTATTTGTTCTTTTACATGATTTTATTTGCTTGAAAACAGATATACAGTATTGAATTATTTTGGCATTTGTTCTTTTATGATTGATATTATTCCCAGATCGTTTCAGCCGTTATATATGCTTCATGTTTGGATTACCTGTGTAGATGTTTGTTTACTGAAATTCACAAAATTGTCATCCAGTATACTTATCCATATTACTAGATTTAGTTAGTTCCGTGTATAGTTTTAGATTTGGTTTCGATTAACACATCTGTAACCCGTTTGAACATGTACGTAATATGTCATAATCTCTTCAAAAGCCTTATTATGGTCGTGATTATATATATAATGGTCGAGCACCGGGTCACCTACTAGCTACCATCTCTGGTGACACACAAACAGACCTAACAGATGCACACGCACATACGACGCACACAGACTCATAGATTTACATGCACACGTGACACTTTTATTTACACACAAAAGGATCAAAACTAATAACACAAAGACACACAAACAAACATCCCAAAGTAAACACTTTTCTTAAATCAAAACTGAAACTCAAATAAATAAAACTAAAAAAATCAAATTCCTGTCTGGAATAAAAACGTTTTTTAATTCATTATAAAGCATTCTAATTGGTCAAAGATATATTATATTATATTATATTATATTACTATAATGTAGTGTAATAATATTACTTGTATAGATATAAAATGTCAAAGAATCAAATTTATTGCATAATGTAATGTAAGATAATTGAGAAATTTTTACCCCGCGTGTTGAAGCGAGACTAAAATTGCACGCTTTTACGAATTTAACATTATTGAACAATAAAAAAATAAATAAAATTAAGCACTTAACATATTTGTGGTATATGTATCATAATATTTTATAAGCTAAAAAGAAAGATAAAAAAAGTTACAAAATTTCCATTGCTGCTAATACTAATGGTAATTTTTTGATACAAGATAATATGAAAAGGTTTTCCATATTAGAATAAATGTTAAAAACACATATGAAACAATGAAAATAGCAAAATATAACTTGATATAACCACTATAACATCCGTATGTTATACCATTTTCATTTCCATTTAAGTGTCCACACTACTACTTTCGTTTATTTTAAATGTTCACATTACTATTTTAGTTTGTTCAAAAACAGTATCCACTTGCGACAAATAAAAATGATAGTCAACCACTTTAATTGATACACTTGTTAATTTGAATCTACATTCATTATACATATCATAAAATTTGTAACATAATATGATATAACATTTATTATACATATCATAAAATTTGTTTGTGGACACTCTTTTCGGAATGGAGGGAGTAACAAAATATGAAAAGATGTAACATAATATGATATAACATTAAGATGTAACATAATAAGATATAACATTTACTTGAGTGGAGTAAATACCAACATGAGCTCCCTATAAATTGAAGCCTTACTCTTCACTATATTGTGTTATGTTGTGTGTGTTTCTTTGAACTCATAGAAACTGCTATCAAACCCGAGCCAACCATGGAAATCGGAGCTGATTCATTTGAACAAATGACCAACGAGGCTAGTCCATCCATCCAGCAACAAATAGCAGTTATTGAGCAGCTGGACATTAAGGCATACACTGCTTTATACAGTGGTCGTACTAAAATTAAGCGGCTGCTATTTATTGGAGAAAAGTGTGATGATGTTTCCATGCAACTGGAAGCACTTAGAATGGCATATGATGAGGTTAAGAAAGGAGAGGACACAGAGCTGTTTAAGAAAGTTGTTAAGGAGATTGGTGGTCGGTTAGGTCCTGATTATGGTTTGGACCTGAGTTGGATCCAGGAGGTGGATCGCCATGCGAGGATGACGAAGGAAAAGCTTGAGCACGAGGTTAACTATCGTTTTAATATAAGTGGTTTTCATTATATAGTATTTAATTTGATTGGTTCTATCATGTTGTAACTTATTAATTGCGCTTTAGCTTTTGTAAACTTGAGTTTTGTACTTCTATAGTGATATATTTAGGGACCTTGATGATCTAAAATAGTTAGGAACCTAGGGGATTTCATTTTCTCTGCCCCATTAACATCGATGTTTGTAGTTTGATCTCTTGGTTGAAATTATATCTATGGATCCAGGATATTACCTAAACATTTGTAAAGGAAATTAAAGTATCTAGAATGTATTAAAGATAAGTACGCAACTAGGAGATAGTTCTTATAATATAAACAGTGCCTCTATATGAGATTATAGGGTGCTTCAGAACTGATAACTTAAAGGGGTTTCTTTGTGTTTGGGCTTTAATTAGTCCTTGCTTAATATGTTGGCTGTCTAGATCATAAAAATCAAAGCTTTCATAAAGAAAACGGGAGTTTAGGAGCCATATCTACATGAACTAATGTTAATTGTAGATTCTGTTAGTTTGATATATATAGAAATCACGGCCGCTTAGGAGAATATGTAATATTTTCCATCTTACTGTTTCTGAAATGAGCTTTTGCTATAAATCTGATAAAGTATTCTATAAATTGTCCATATAGGCATCTGAGTATCTGACAATACTTCACCAGCAGATCGATCACCTCTGTTGATAGGCCTCTGAAAAACTATAGGATCTCATTACATGTCGAGCATAACGTGCATGAAGATCAATGCGCCTTTGTCTAGATTAGCTGTTATAAGTAGAGGATCATGTATTTATTTCCTAACCTATTGTGTTTTCCTTTTGAGAGACTGACTTGTTCCAGCTTCTTTTCTCCCTGATACCACATCCACCATTAGGCTATGTACCCCATACAAGCTTCCCAAATTGAGTCCATTTTTTTCTATAACGAATGGTATATGTTACAGATTTCCATGCAATCCAATATATCATCATTTTTATCCCACCCCAAAAAGGTTTCTTTAGGAAGAGATCAATCGACGAAGAAGAAGAGGCCAGAAATATCAAGGGTAAGGTAGTGAATACGGATTAATTTTAAGAAGAAAAAGGGTAAGCTAGCCAATACGGATTTAAGTGGCCGGTGAAAGACAACAGCAAAATGAAAGAGACCTAACTTTCCATGTGAAAAGCGTTTAACTAGCCAGGTCTCCAATATATGGCTATACCTGTGTTGGCACACGTACAACAAAATTCCAAAATGGGTAAAAGGGAGCTTCTTCGTCTAGCAATTAGTTATGCTAGCCAACCCCTCTACCACATTATGATTTATGATCGATCTACACCCACTCCATATAAGCCACATTCTGATAAGTTAAACTCTTAAGTTTGGAAGCAATGTGAAGAACCTTAATCATGTCTTTAATTTTAAGCGCCTATATGTGGTTGATGTTAGGTTAAAGATTGATGACATCTGATAGAAAAAGATGTGTGCTTCAACCTTTTCATGATCATGTCTGTATATACGATGTGTACGGGAGTATTATTGTAGTGCTAAAACATATTACAAATCAATGACATTATGTCGGACTTCATTTATGAAAAGTTCAACCACTGCACCACCAAATGGCTTAGTGGTAAGGGACATAATTACCTCTTCACAAATCACAAGAGTTTTAGGGTTAAGACCTCACTAAGCTAGGTACATATTTGGGGGTGACCATATAAAGGGTTGGAAACGGTCACGGGGATACCTCAGTTAGGCCACAAACATGTGAGTCAAAGACTCGTCCTCCCCAAGTAAGCTCAACCCCAAGTAACCTCAACAAGGAAATCTCATTCATTTAGGTTTTAGATTTTCATGTATGAAAAGTTCCATTTTGCCTTACTCTGAATATAAAGTATGCATATGGTTTGTATTCAGAAACGTCAACATTTGTTTCACAAATGTCTCTATCGCATATAGAATTTTTTTTGAATAGCGAAGAAGATATTTTGTTAAAACAAAATATAAAATCTAGCATATAGAACATTAAACATATAAGGAGCAATGGCTCAACTCGGTTCTGATTAAAGAACGTGGTTGACATGAATCCGACGGAAATTATTGTCTATACTTGATTCTGTAATTTACTTAAATACCCATTAGCCTACATACCTTTGCTACTCTAGCTTACATATAAACTCCTTTTTTACTACTATAGAGAAGCTCGATGAGTATAGAGAGGAAATACATAGGATATATGGATTCTGGTGATTTCTACTATGCCCGTGGTGCACTTGGGGATGCATTGAAGAATTATCAACGAGCATATGATTACTGTAGAGTTGCACCACAATTCATCAGTACGTGTGAACCTGTGATTTTGGTTAGCCTTGAAATGGGGAATTTTTCATATGTGTGGAGCTATATCCACAAAGCTACGTCACATTTCGAAAAAGCGATTCCGTCTCATATAAGTGTGGCAAAGTTACAATGTGCTGCTGGACTTGCTAATTTGGAAGTAAATCAATACAAGAATGCTGCTCAAGAGGTATATAATTCATCTCTAATTATGTTTCTTGCAAAAAGGATTTTTAATTTGAGATTTGAGAACTCACTGAAATAATGTGCTTACTGAGATCCTTTACAAACCATACTCTATAAAGATCGTTTATCTTTTCATGTGATTCTTATTACTGGTTAATTACATTGTTTAGTTAGAAGGGTTTATTATATTGTTATGAGTTACTATATACAACATTAAGCCTTTTATTTGCAGTTTCTGGATGTAACTCCGCTACTGGGGGATAGTTACTCTCAAGTTATAGCATGTCAAGATGTGGGCACATATGGTGGATTATGTGCATTAGCAACCTTTGACCGTGCAGAGTTAAAGGTGGATATATCTTAAAATTCATGTCGATTATTTTATATACTGGATCAATACTCTTAATTGAATGCTGCTTTTGGCAGGTGAAAGTTATAGACAATGCTAAGTTCCAACAATTCTTAGAGTTGGTGCCTCAAGTGAGGAAGCTCATCCTAGATTTCTATTCAAGGTTTGTTTATTGTTTTCTTGCGGGTAATGAACAAACTTTGATGTTTTGTCGTACTTAGGAAAAGTACTTTTTGGAGTATACTATACTACGTTACGCTGTCTTAGATTGTAGCTTGTAATACATGAAAATGTTTGGTTTTCTTGAGTGCTTTCTTTATAAAATGATCTACTTGAGAATTCGTATGGTTACTTTTAAATGTTGTCATATTATTCGTTTACTGTTTTATGAAGTTGGTGTTCCATATCTTTGCAGTCGCTACAGATTGTGTATGGATTACCTCACATATCTCAAACCAAATCTGCTGTTGGATATCCATATGCATGATCATGTGGAGATTTTGTATACTAGAATTCGCAATAAAGCCCTCATCCAGTATGCTTATCCATATTCATCTCTGGATATGAAAATTATGGCAACTGTCTTCAAAACAGATGTGACTGAGCTGCAGCAAGATATCGAGACTTTAATTACAACGAACCAACTAAAGGTACTCTCTTGACTCATGATATATACTTGACTTTTTAAAGCACATTTTATTTTATCTTATTTTTGAGATTAGTATTGGTCACAAACAAGATTACAATAAGATACAATTATGAAAAGAATGTTATAAGTAATAACCGCTCATCTGATCTATTGACCTTTTTTGTGCAGGCCAGGATTGATTCGGTGAACAAAGTTTTGTACACTCATCGTGAGAATGTAAGAAACTCAACTTTCCGCCAAGTCTTGGAGACGGGGGACATGCTTGAACGTGATGCAAGGGCAACGATGCATCGAGTTAATATTCTCAAGAGCAGATATGGCAGAAGAGCATAAAGATATATTATCTTTCTTTGTACACAAAAGAACAAGTTGAAAGTAACACCCTGATTTTAGTTTTAAAACTTTCCTGATTTTAGTTTTAAACTTTCCTGGTTTTAGTTTTAATCTGTCTAAAAGAGAATAAAGATTAATATATATGCATATTTACCATTCCCGTTTTACTAGTTTACCATCAATATTTAAAACATGTGTGAAAAATGAATTTACAATTTCATAGCCAGAAAGGAAAACATGATACGGATTAAACAAGGTTAATTTTGATGAATGGCTTTGAAATATAATCAGATGCTGTGGGAAAGGAACCTTAAACCAAATTGGCTTGTATGATCAATAATCCTATTTCTTCGTTGTAATTCTCTAGCATCCTAGTTACTAGCTTAAATCCAATCGCCATTCCAAAATTAAAAAAAAAAAAAAAAAAAAAAAAAAAATCAGATGCTGTGGCGATGCCATAAGATATCCAAACAAGACCATAGCATTGATGGACATTTGTACTTGATCCAATCCCAAGTTAAACACCTATTATTATTTTTATTTTTTATTTTTTATAAAATCTACATTATGAAATCTTAAAACTAAATTCATGATACTATATTCTAAATTTCTCCTAGAATTCCTTGGAATTGACTAAAGTGCCATTACCACAGTCTAAAGAAGACTTAAGAATCCCTCTAGCATACTAACTAGCGAAAGAAGTTCTTTCTGATTTGAATCACCCCCATTATTGTATTTAAGATATCTTTGATCACTTAAAAATGATGCAACCCGCGCGAACACGATACCATTACTAAAGTATAAAAAAACAACAGAAAAATCAATTATTTATCCAACTAAAAAGTATCTTAAGCAAATGTAATCTAAAATAAAAGTACCCAATACAACAAAACCTTGTTTAAAGCCCCTCGTAAGGCCTAAACTAGAGCCAAAAAGAGAAGATACAGGATGATATAAATAAATACAGAGACGAGCAACCATTTTTATGTGATTGCTACGCTCAACGAGTTTAAACTAGATCCATCATATCACCAAAAGAAGATGACTCTAGTCACATCATATACCTTACCAATTTCTTCGATGAAGGACCCAGCACAAGCATCACCCAAACATTGTATATAATGGAAATTCTGAAAATTGGTAATGAGAAACCATATCAACATTCATGTGATAAGAACTCACTAGCTTGATATGTATATGTCAATCATAAGAAACTAACCAAGTGAGCGAGTAGAATAGTCGAACCCCCCTCTGGGACCGCCCCTTGCCTTCAACCCGGTAGCAAAACGGTTAATACCACCAATACAGCTAAATGCAGTATTTATATGTGGCATAAAAATGTAGTTTAATAAGGAGAGTGGATTTTTTTTTTCAAAAGAAAAGCAATAACAAGTTGTCGGAATAATTAAGCTTAAGTTTAATTTTCTTGACCACTTCTTTCGATCGAAGTTTTTGGTATTTGAGACTGAATGTGCTGATAAAGCATCTTCACTTTTCTAGTTTGGTGGATAAACAATAACAATAGTTATGCGACTTTTCCTCGTAATTTTTTTTTCTTCAGTTAGAAATGTTGTTGTGATATTTCTTGGTAAGAATGAGTATTTGATAGCGTTATGCTCTTCTTTGAGGTGTACAGTGTACTCTGTCTTTGTTCTTCTTGCCTGCACATACACATTGATGAGTAACACAGTGGTTAACCAACACAGAATATAACATGTTTAGCAAGTCAGCAAATTGAGTTTCAGTTTCGCCACTTCAAATCATCAATAAAAAAGGGAGAATAAAAACCTTTGATGGAATTCTGTGTATTTTTCAATTTGGTCTTTATGTCTTGTTCCATACCTAGACACAAACGCCATCTTTATTGAAAAATAGAACTGAAACCTTGCTCTAATTAATGTACAAACTACAAACCAAACCAAGTCTACCTGATCAACTAACTAACCTTTCATAGTTTTGTATTCTGAGCTCAGGCTAATTAATTGAGGCAACATCATTGCTATCTTACCAGCGGCATACAAGGCATACGGCATCAAGACGTAAAGAAGAAAAAAAAAAAAAAAAAAAAAATGTACCAGTCTATGGGGGTGTTTGTTTAAGCTTATATGTGTGCTTATGAACTTATTTGATTTGTTTAAGCTTATATGTGTGCTTACGAACTTATTTGATTTCGGCTTGTATTTCATAAGCCCCAATTTTCTGGCTTATTTTAAGACTTATGGGCGTATATAGGTTTATCATATTATAATAAACTTATATAAGCCCACAAGTCTCAAAATAAGCCGAAAATTGAGGCTTACTGAATATTGTTGGACTATAATTGCATAAGTCTTGTTGGTACATATGTAATAACGCAAAGTCAAAGGGCTGTTTGTGTTAGTTAGTTAGTTAGTTAATAACCGAATAGCGGTTAAAGGTAGTTAAAGGTAGTTAATTTAGTTAGTTATTCGGTTATACCTGTTGGCGAATAGACACAATGGTTCGGTGTGAAGCCTATATAAACAGATGTACATGTATTGTTGTAAGGTGTGTCTAAAATAACAATATAACCTATTATGTTGTTAATAATAAGAATCAAGTTCTTGTCAATCTTGTTGATAATTCGGTCCTGGAAATTCATGAATGTAGGATCTACTCCTTGATAGATCTTTGAGCCTTTGGATCGATAGTATGCAAATGTAATCAAAAGCAAACTATATAGAGAATCTCTGTATAAACTTATGTCTATGCGGAATATAAACACAAGTAAGAAGAATACAAGTAACTAATAATGCTTTGATCCTCTATGGATCTTTATTAATCACTAAAGATTGTTTTGTAATGTCGTACATAATACATAACCGTGTGTTCCTTTTATACGACAAGGAACCCTAAACCCTTCTTACAAGAAACGTATAAAGTAAAACTATAAAAGATATTCTATATCTTGTCCTAAAATAAACTAAGCATATCCGTTTAACATATTCCTACGGATGAACTATATCAGCATGAAAGCACTATTAGCAGGAACCAGTATATCAACAGAAACCACTAAAGCATCAGCAGGAACCTGCGGCATTATTCAGCAGAAACCAATAATTCCTAACAACGAATAAACCTGTGCATCAAGTGGAAACACAAATAAGTTAATAAGCCACATATAAGCTTAAACAAACACCCCATATGTTGATTTTCAGGAAAACAAGAAAGAAAAAAGTAAGACAAGCAAATTCAATGCTATTTGTTACTCAGTATGTAACTTCAATTGTTTATTGAACCTCATAATATAATTTCAGTATTCCTTATGGTTTCTACAGATAACATGGATGGTAACGAAAGTTTGTAACGGAAATGATGTCCGATTTGTATGTTTCAACTCTTTGTGATGGTAAATAAGTGTGTTGCAACTAGGAACCCAAGAAGGTGTTGCCGTTGATTGGTTTAAACTTCAAGTAGTATAATGATTTTTTTTTTTTTCTTTTTTTTNTTCTATAAAAACTCGTGTGTACAATGGTGTTATAACTATACGAGTTATAAATGTTTTACATAATTTTATTGAAAAGTATGCCTGAGGTTAAAAACAGATACGGCTAAAATTTTCATAAAATGTATATATCTTATTTAATACCTCTTATTTCTAAAGCATGAAAAAAGTCTTCCATAACGAGAATAACTTCATAAAATGAAAAAGTTTATAAAAGTTATACTTATATGGCATGAAAACTCTGTAAAGTATAAACCTTTTAAAGAAAATCTACCATTAGCTAGAGATGCATGCTCTCACATACGTAGGCACAATGATTTTATCGTTTACTTTCAACTCTCAAACCTTTTTCCCATAAAGGGTGTGATCCACAAGCCTTTATACAACTCAAAAGTATTTTAAGCACATACATATATAATCTTAACCGGAGTAGACATTAAAACCCAACCATGTTTAAAGGTCCTCCTCGTAAGGCGTAACTAGTTCCAACAATAAAAGATACAAAGTGATCATATAAATAAACACAGTGTAATTGCTACGTTCAGCGAGTCGAAATTTTAAAACGTATAAACTAGATCCATCGTAGAATATGTGATCACCAAAAAGATCACTTTAGTGACATCCTATGCCTTACGAAATTGTACGACCACCACAAGCATCACCCAAACATTGTATAGGGAAATTCTGAAAATTGGAAATTAAAAACTATATCAGTATTCATGTGATAAGAGCTGTTCACTAGCTTCATATGTATTTCTATGTCAATCATAAGCAAGTAGCTTGATATGTATGTGTCAAAACATAAGCAACTAACCTAATGATTGATTACAATAGTTGAACCCCGGAGGAGAATAGCTGAATGGGGGAGGGCGACCACCCCTTGCCGTCAACCCAGTAGCAAAACGGTTAACACCAATACAACTAACTGCAATATTTATATGTGGCATCAAAATGGAGATTAATAAGGAGAATAGATTGTTCAAAAAGAAAAGCAATAACATTTATCGGGATAACTTAGCTTAAGTTTAATTACCTGGCCAACGACCACTCTTTTCATTCCATGTTTTTGGTACTTGCGACTGAATGTGCTGATAAAGCGTCTTGCACTTTTCTAGAAAGGTGGATAAACAATAATAATGGTTATGCGACTTTTCCTCATAACTTTTTTTTACAAATAGCCTTTCTTCAATTAAAAATGTTGTGATACTTGCTCAATAAAAATTAAATTGAACCTTTGATAGCTTTATGCTCTTCTTTCAGTTGCACTCTGTCTTTGTTCTTCTTGCCTGCACATACACAATGACGAGTAACACAGTGTTTAACCAACACACAATATAACATGTTTAGTAAGTCAGCAAGTGGAGTTTCGGTTTCACCACTTCAAATCATCAATAAAAAAGGGAGACTAAAAACCTTTGATGGATTTCTGCGTATTTTTCAATTTGGTCTTTAAGTCTTGTTCCATACCTGGACACAAATGCCATCATTAATGAAAAATAGTACCAAAAGCTTGTTCTAATCAATGTACAAACCAACCCAAGTCTAGCTCTTGAGAAGAATAAGGCAGCCGATGATCTATCAACTAACTAACCTTTCATAGTTGTGTATTCTGATCTCAAGCTAATCAACTGAGGCAACATCCTTGCTATCTTACCTGCTGCTTACAAGGCATACGGAATCAAGACGTTAAGAAAGAAAAAACTAAGACAAGCAAATTCAATTCTATTTGTTATTAATAAAAAGACTAGTCTTTAAATGGAAACCTGCAAAAAAAAAAGCTAACATGCTATGCAATTTTTCTCAATTAAAGTAACATACATTCATTTTTTTTGCAATAGAGTATGTGATTTAAGTTTATAAAAACTAGTATAATTTATTGCTGACATATCATCTGATTTGGCTAACTGATGTGGTGTTAATTTGAAAAACAATGTGAACAAAATATTTTTTGTAATTATTTTTACTTTAAATTTAGAGACCCCACTACCCCACGAGGCCACGACCCCAGTCCCTTTCTGAGACCTGTCTTTCTTCTCAATACACAGACACAAACACACCATGGATGGGATTACTTTTCGATTTTTATTGCAGGTAAAGTGTGGTTTCATTTGATTTCTTGGAATCGCCAGGAAAATTGGCTTCTATGTATCTGATGTTCGTTTTGTGTGTGAGATGATTTAATCACTGAAAAAATGGTGCGTGTTAAGTTAATTTCTTTGTTTGTATCATTTGTATGTGTTTGAATAGCTTGAAAATGGCATGTGTGTGACTGTTTGTATAATGGGGTTGCAATGGTGTTGCGATCTGCGAACTGATCAAAGTTTATGTCGGTTTGACTCACAATGGGGTGGGTAATCGGAGGTTTAACAGGGATGGTAACGGAAGTTTGTAAAATGGTGTCCGATTTGTATGTTTTAAAACTTTTTGAGGGTAATTAAGGGTGTGTGATGCAACTAGGAACCCAACAAGGTGTTGCCTTTGATTGGTCTAAACTTCAAGTAGTATTAGATAAGAGAAATATCAAAATGATTAAAGTTTCACATTTGTTTTTTTGTTTATCAATAAGTCCATTTAGACACCACCTCAGAAAATCTAAGCCAAGTCCCTTAAGCTGACTTTTGAGACCCATTACACCCATTTCAAAAATAACAAATTTTGTATTGTTATCGAAAGTGTTGCTCGCTTGTAGCACAAAACAGATTACAAAAAAGGGTTACTGGTTCTCTTAGGAAAAGACTATAATGACCAATCAAGATATAACGACATACTCCAAATAAATAATAATATGACATACCAGTTGGTCTATCGTCAGTAAGAGTTAAAGTGACCAATGTTAAGCTACCATCAGTACGTTTACATGCAACTATGACATCGTATACACACAAAATGCCTTCTTCAATTGCCTCCATTGTCAGGTAGAAGTAATGATACTTGCTTGTATTATCACATACACAACTCGTAACTTCAGAATGACGGATGCTGTTGCTATAGTTCTTCTTACCGTACTAACAAATGAGTATATGTATTTTATGAGTAAAACAATGAAGAATACAAACTTCTGATTAAATGTTTAAGAAGCAAGTGGGAATACCATATGGACGACCGCATTGAAAGCATCAGTAGCAAAATCACGCACAACAGAAACAAAAGGATGGTCGACGTTAATTGAAAATCCTCGTTCCTTAGCAAACTTCTCAGTGGACATGCATGTGTGTACAGGCTGCCATAAGTACACAAACATTTGAGACAAAAGGTCTGTACGTGAAGACAGATTAGGGAAGAAAAAAAAAAGTTAGATGAATCAATGAGTTTTATTAAATACCTTCCCCTCATCAAGCTTTTTAAACTCGAGCCAACTTGTGTGTTCCTCTTCTTTCAAGGGAACTTTTTCAACCTTTGGAGGGTTGACTCTTTTACAAGTAGGACATACATCAGAATAAACTGAAATATGTGAAATTAAAAACAAAAGACTTATCAAGTTACCATCCATGAAAGATCAGGTCGTTTATCTAGAATAGCAGCAAACAGTTTAAACATGAACACAAACATGTCAAATCTGATAATGATAAACAAGACCAGTATATATTAGGAGTACAGGCTGTAAATTTATATCTATTAACATGAACCTCTATATCGTGGTTCCTGCTGAATCAACGGTTCATCTGCCGCCTTGACTTTCTTCTTACTTGCACATGCTAAATTGACAAAAACACAAAAGAATCATCATCAGGTGATATATTAGGGGAAGATCACAAACTTAATTTGGCCTCCTAACCGGAAAAGACACACACGCAGATTCAGTTCCAAGAAACACATATAGTAATATGTAAGAAATAACCAAAAATTAAAAACCTTTCATAGATTTGTGTTTTGTTTTCATGCTGATCCTTTTCAAATTTTCCACACCTGCAAATTTAACACCTCATTAATTATTGTTAACTAATAAGCGCAACCGAAACAACCTTTTTTCGCATTAATCTGCATGTAAACTAACTAACCTTTCATATTTTTGTATTTGGAACTTGAAGTCATTCCCTGCATACATCAACCAAAACACAAAAATATATAAGCAAGGCTGTGAGTTTTCTTGGATTGACTTTATAATATATACCTCTAAAATAGTACTAAGTATTAACTATATGGACAGAGTAGCTTGCTTACCAAGTACTATTAGTATGTCGCAAACGATGAAAGCTTAAAAGAAAAAGAAGGAAGATGATAAAACCTAAAAGCTACGTACACTTGTCTATCGTTATAAGAATTGTGGCTATTAATTCTACTGTCCTATAGTTTTACAATATTTTAGGGCCATTATGTTATAAGTTTTTTCTTTTTTTGTGAGATGGATCGTTAGATTGGGCCAGCAGGCCGTTGGGTGCCTTTGATATATGTGGTCTGGGGTATTTTAGTATGGGTTGGTTTAGGTTGCCGAAAACTAATGAACTCGAAATGAAAACGTGCAGTAGAGATTTTTATAACATGATCATTCAAGATTTACCAGTAGGCGAATATATTACTTATGCTTATATATATATATATATTCAAGTAAAACACCTTACAACACAGAGTATTAGATTAATCCAAACACCCCTATTCTAACTGTCTAGATGAGATTTACAAAGAAAAAGAGTTATTTAACCACTAACACAAATTCAACCCTACTTATTATCACTAAGTTGGATCAATCAAACATGAAACAACAACAACTTAAGTAGAAAACTCAGATTTGGCACAAATGCTATTTGACTGTGAAAAAGTGGATTTTTGACAACTTTGAATTTCAACAAACAAGACCTAGTTGTTAAGCTAGATTATGATTAGTTAACAACAAACAAGCACAAAACACAGAGAGTACTCAGATTGCACAATCAAAGAAATAGAACAAGATAATTATGGATAAGCTTACAATTGAGCACTTCCAAGCAAAAACCAAGAACAAGGACCCAAACCACTACCTATAGAACCTCCACAGGTTCCCTAACCCAAGGCCATCCAAAATTTACCCTGCTCCAGCAATCTCCTTTACAAACCTGCAACTTTTCATTTTTTCTTTATTTTTCTTGATTTTTTGGTATTTTTGATTTTTTCAACCTAGACTGGATTTTAATGTTTCTAAAAGCTTTTATAAGCTTTCTAGGAGCCTATGTGTGCTTAAGAGTCCAATGGAATAGATTCAAACAACATTAAACAAATTCAAGGATTTTGGAAATTTTGAAAATGCATAAAATGGAAACTTGAGATATGAAATTAAAATGAAACTTTCATTACTTTAAAACTGAATACAAAGGATAATTCTACACTAAGGAAAACTAAAAATACTACAATGCTTGCCACATTTGGCTTTTTCTTTACTACTTATACTAAAAACATGAAAGATAAAAGCTCCTCCACGTGTGAGCTTCCTGGTTCACTTTTGTAGTCCCAAAAGTTATCTTGCTGACCCTTGACTACATCCCATTCGTTGGATTGAGGTTCCAATGATCCTAGCCACAGGTTCACTTTTGGCGCCAAGACTCTTATAACTGCCAAGTGGGTAGTTGTGGTTGTTGAGGCAATTAAATGCTTGGGGTGGTTTAGTGAGACAAAAGGGAGGCTATGGAGGTGGGAGAACCAAGTGGGAGAGATGGGAAAGTGGTGAAGGTACCCTGAAAACCAGGGGTTGTGTTGGGAGGGAAAACGTGGTTAGGGAAAGGTTTGACCGATGGTTTGACCCCGTAATTATAATTAGAGGGTTTTGGGCTGGGTGTGTAATGGGCCAAGGAAGGGATAATGGGATGGATTAGATTTGGTTTTGGGTTTATAAAGGTTAAAGGGTCCGGTTGGTTTATTGTATAACACAAGGACCTAAAATGCAATTTCCCAAAAGATGAAGGACTGATTTTGCACAATTTCCAAGGTTCTCATAAGGACCAAACTTGCCAAACACCAATAACACAAGAGCCAAAAATCCATTTTTGCATGTAAAAATTCCCAAGGACCATTTTTGTAAATTTCCCAGAGTTCAGGGACCTTTTCTGCCATTTGCCCAAAATCTCATTCAAGGACCAATTTTGACAACTTAAATTATTCCAGGGACCTTGAATGATAAAACTCCACATTTTCAAATTACAGGGACTAGTTTTGCCAAAATTAGAAAGTTGGGGGACTAAAACTGCCAATTCTGCAAACTTTGCTTATTTTTCATTTGTTTTTAAACATTTTGCATTTGAGACAC
>LBNU01013755.1:634627-648371 GCA_014162995.1 Artemisia annua
TAAAAATTCCCAAGGACCATTTTTGTAAATTTCCCAGAGTTCAGGGACCTTTTCTGCCATTTGCCAAAAATCTCATTCAAGGACCAATTTTGACAACTTAAATTATTCCAGGGACCTTGAATGATAAAACTCCACATTTTCAAATTACAGGGACTAGTTTTGCCAAAATTAGAAAGTTGGGGGACTAAAACTGCCAATTCTGCAAACTTTGCTTATTTTTCATTTGTTTTTAAACATTTTGCATTTGAGACACATAAAACACGATCCTTGGATATTTTCATCATTTTGATGTGATTTTGCGTGTTTTCAGGTGTTTTGCGTTTCAGAATTGACCAAAAATGATGAGTGTTTGAGCACTCATCACTCGCAAACTGACCCTAAAGACCAGGTAGACAAATCCCAGTCTGCTGGAATAGACGGGTCAGGGAGCGACCACAACCTTGCCGATCCAATACTGGAGATCAATTCCATGACGATGTTTCAGGCTGTTCTTGACTCAGATGATGACGAAGAGAGCAAGAGCAGTGAAGAGGAATATTTTGAAGCTGGGGATGACATGGAGACTGAGGAACCAATCCATGAACCTACTGAACCATCACCTCAGTCTCCATCCCACGCTGCTGAGCAATCCCATCCTGAAGAATCTCAGCATGAGGATGAACCCTCTGTCTCCTCAGACCAGAGTGACGCTAATGTTGCTCTCACTGGCCGCCATATGATTCGATTTCTAAAGAAGGCTACCTCAGGTCTTCTTCAGGGGTTCACAGATGAAGTGTTTGATATGCACACTGAACAAGCTGCTCATTACTTTAACCTGAAGGATGCGGTTGAAGAATTTCATGACAACATTTTGGAACAGCAATCAGGTGTTGACCACAATCTGAACACCCTGAACTCTCACATGAACAAGTTTGTTACATCCTTCAACAAACTTGTACATCTGGTTGATACAATTCGAGAGTCTGTCAAGGAGGATCCTGAGCTCAACAACAGATTACTTCAGGCTTCTGAGAACTTTATCCAGCAGACTGCAAGTCTTCCTGAGCTTGTCACTGTGCTCAAATCCCTGAATATCTCATCTCTTCACTCCTCAGTGACCGGTATCCAATCCTCCCTCAGCTCTCTCAAACTACAGGTAGCTGACTGGGCTAAGTCATCTAGCTCAGTAGCTTGGTCTCTTGGCTCTCGCTTGTTTGCCATTGAGAGTTCTCAGGCTTCCCTTGAATCCAAAGTGTCTTCCATTCAACAAGACACTAAGGACATCAAGGCAATGATGACGGAAATGTTTCAGGCCTTCAAAGGCTCTTCTGCTGAAATGGACGCTCCAACTCTTGCTCTCACTGATGTTCCTGCAATAGTTGAGGGGGAGAATATTGAAGTTCCTACCACTGAAACACCTCAGTCACATACTGCGGGGGAGATTCCTGCTCAGGTTGCTCCTATTTCCTCATACAAAGAACCTGAAACATCTTCCTCGCAACTGGACAAAGGCAAAAAGAAAGTCTTCGAAGAGCCAGATACTCACCTTGTGCCTACTCCCTCTGAAGCCAGGAGTAGCGCTGCTGAAACATCCAGGATTCCCTATGTCATCAATGGGATATCCTACTGGATGACTGAGAGTGAAATCTCAGCTTATCTTGACAGGGTGGACAGGGAAAGAAAGGTAGCTGAAGAAGAGAGGATTAGCAAATCTGCTCTCATTGAAGTGGTCAATGAAGAAGCCGTGTCTCTAGGGATCAATCCTGAAGAGTTGGTACACAAAGAAGGTGGTGAAAAATTCAAAAGGGCTCAAGAGGCTAAACTTGCTGAGCTCAAACAAAAGAGGGATGCCAAGCTGAAGAAAGCTGCAGAGAACAGACAAAAGAACATTGATAGATACACTTGGATTATGACACAGAGATTAAATCCAGAAACAATCACTGATGTTAAAATCCATGTGAAATCCAATCCTGCAGTACTTACCGTCTTCAGGGGCCAGGACAGAAGAAACTTCAAGGTGCATGATCCTTTCAAGATCACTGACTTTGGGATCACTGAGCTCGATGAACTAGCTCCAATCATCACAAAGAAGAACAATGTAGTGGTCCCAAAACTGATGAAGTCCCTTGAAACTCGTTATCATAACCTAGCCCAGAAACATAAAGAACTTGGGATTCCCTCCCAAATGCCACCTTCAGTACAAGCCATTCAGGCCGCTCCATCTCAGGAAGCATCAGCTCAACCCTCCCAAAGGAAAAGGAAAAGAATAAGTTCTGAAGCAGAGATCAAGGTTCCTGGACTTGAATGCGACAGAGACCTTCCTGAAGGGATTACATTTGTCAACAACACAGTTCTGGAGCTACCTGAAAGAGGTCTATGCTTTGTTGATGAATTTGGGAACCCCTCCTTCCAAAGATGGTCTGATATTGACAAGGCCGGGGTTAAAGCTATGCTTATGTACTTCATGATGGCCTCTCCAATCAAAACAGCAGCAAATGTAAGGTTCTGCATAGACCTGAAAACAAAGATTGAAGAGCATCCTGAAAAACATGTACTGAGATCCAAAAGAGCTAAGCTTGAGGCACTTGGCTACCACCTCAACATCTGAAGCTGCAACACCTTCCATCCTTGTAATTTTTTTTTTTTTTTTAGGAACTGTAATAACTATCAATGAACAATGATGTTTTATTTTATCAGTGTCCTCTCAAATTACAGTCAACACTTAGGCTATTTGTATATCCAAATAGGGGGAGACTGTTGGGTCACTGAATTCCCAAACTCTCGTAAACTAGGATTTGAACATAAAATAACCTAAGTGTTTAACTACCTTTAACACAATCAAGTCACTGAGTGAACAGTCACTCAGTGAGTCATCTTCAGGATGCTTGGGACAAGCTTAAGAAGAAAAGCTTTCCATTCAGTGAGGCGGATTCTCAGTGATTGGCACCTAAGCCAAAGAAGAAGGTGATAGATTCAGTGATTGATGACAATAACTCACTGAATCCCAAGTTATTCCTCACTGAAGCAACAAAAGCTAAAGACTGAAGATTAATGACATGAAGCCTGAAGAATAGGCGGGATAAGGCGGGAAACGTTTGAAACTACATAGAGTGTCAGTATTTTGTAAAGTCAAACTTTCTCTGAATGGTGTGGGTGCAGTATGGTGTCATATCTGGACCTCAGAAAGATGCCTTGTCCTATACCCAAAATAGACTTATACGTAAGTATTTTGTCTCAACTAGGCTGATGTAATCTTTGTCTTTTTCACAACGGTTGTAAATTACTTGTGTATAAATAGGAGTCATAAGAGAGTGTAAAGGTTGCGGAGTTTGTGCACTTAATGCTTAGACATTCACAAACTAATCTTTACTCTCTCCAAATAGCAACCATCCCTAAGATAGCTTAGTGGGTCTTTTGTTGCTACTTAAGCATAGCTTAAGTTTAGTGAGGAGTAACACCATACCATACTTGTCATTTCAATCCCAAGTGTTGTTCCGCAAACACTTGGATATAATTCTTTTGATTAATTTCTAATAAAGAGTTAAACGTTGAAAATCTTGTTTCTTATCTTTTACGTTTTTATTTCTTAGTTATTAATCTTTGCTTCATTATGCTATGGAACTTGGTTAGATTAACTCTGTAGTTAACCATTAACCAAGTAAAAGGGACCAACAGTGATAAGGAAAGTATTATTAACTTACATCGATGGATGGAATAACAATATTGGTGCTATTGCTATCGAACAATCTTAAACCCTCACATGCATACATTAATTTAAATTTGCTTGAAATGTCAATCCCAACTTATTTACCTTTTGTTAAATTTTCATTTCTACTTCTTGCTAGCTTGTGAAAAAAGCAAATTTCCTCTACCAGCGGATTTGAACCTCTCCCATTATTATAACTATAACGTGCTTTGCCATCTTGGATACGTTGACAATTGGTTGGACTTTTATATACTAAGACACAAGTAGTAAATCACTAATTAGCCATTAAGAACTACGCCGAATGCTACGATAAATGTATATATAGATAATGAATTTGGAAATTTGTAACAACCGATATAATTTGGAAACGAAGAAAACAAGAAGCTTCCAAAGTTTTTTTTTAGTGAGAAAAGAAGAAAACGGGAAAAGCAAATTATATCAAAGATTTGGAAAGAAATAACAAGGCTCCTTTTTAATGTTTTGGTTTTGATATTTATTTGTAAGTATAACTTTCACATAATGTAACCTCATCACTTTTATCTATTTGTAAACGTGTTACACTTTTATCATTTATTAGCATATTATTAATCATTAAATAAAATGAAATATCCTTGGAAGTATAAAACATTACAATGGTACTCCAAGTATCTCTTATTGCTTAAGTAAAAAAAGTATCACTTATTGTTAAGTTTTAAATACGATGGTTTGTAGTATGGTTGTTAAGATCCTCATCCTGATCTTAGGATCTTACGATTTTACGATACAACAAAGCAAAAACGGTCCCGATCCTACGTAGGATCTTTGCTAGATAGGATCTTAATAAGATCCCAATCATGACTATAGGATCTTAAGATCTCGATCGATCCGATCTTACTTTTCTTGAAAAACAAGCTAAAAACACTTCATAATCATATTTTTTAACATACATTTTCATGATATATGATATATAATAATAAGTGGATGTGCATAACTCTACAGCATATTAAGAAAATAACACTATAGTAGAATCTTAAGATCCCGATCCAATCTTACAATCACAATATTGCAAAGACAAAAACGATCCTAGATATGATCCATGAACTGTCGTTTGTAGACATATTTAAACAATTATGATATGTAGAAGATCATTTGGATTGGGCAAAATCCTTCAACCCGACTGACCCATTTTAACCCATATGAAAATTACCTATTTTGACTCCTTACCTCAACAACACACGACCCACTTATTTTTTTTCACCAGTTTGGACCCAAACAAGGTGACTACTTTACATGAAATCTATTATGGTTGGAAACTTGGAATGGCTTTTGCTTTCCCATTCTAATATTATAGAAATACTAATATAACTCTTAACTCCTATACAAATTCATTAACAACCCCTCGCAGTTGAAGCGGGAGTGGAACGAGCACTCAATTAACTATCTCAAAACTCAACAAACAAAGCAAACGATACTTGTAGAAGAATTTGTAGATTTACTAATGATGTGCTTTAGGACGTTAAATTTTTCATAGTGATTCTTTAGAAAAAGTAACACCACGCGGCATATTGAAGAAGTAACACCGATGGTCAAGTTTTAATCGACTTTAAGTGAAGATTGGTCGAATTTTAGTCCACTTTACGTGTAAAGAAGAAAATATGGAGAAAAGACAAAACCTTATAAATCAAACTAAAAACAAAACCTTAATTTGTCGAACATAACAAAATCAACTGAAGACCACCGACCCCATAATTCTCGCATCCAATCAAATGGAGCGCTTCTTCGAACTAAAAAAAAATATTAAGAAAAAAAGAAAAAAACAACGTATGATAATCAAATCAATCGAACAAACAAATTCATATCAACAAACCTTCAATCCAACCGAAACCTACTCATGAGTCTCCTATTGTCCAAGTTGATTCAGTTTGTGAAGGAGTTAATGTTTCTATTCCACGTAGAGTGGTCGAGAAGGTTAGTGAACGTCTTGAATACACTCTATATGGTTACTTTATTGGTAAAAGAATGGCGTTTTCTGTGGTTGAATACTATGCTAGAAATAATTGGGCTAAATATGGATTGAAAAAGATTATGTTGAATGCAAAAGGTTTTTTCTTTTTCAAATTTGATACTCAAGCTGGTTTAGAAGTAGTATTGGAAGATGGCCCGTGGTTGATACGCAAATCACCAATCATTCTCAAGAAATGGTCAATTGATACTAGAATATGTAAGGAAGAGTTGACCCGTATTCCGGTATGGGTTAAATTACATGATGTACCTATTCAAGTATTTGAAGATGATGGTATTAACTTGATTGCTTCATTTCTTGGTAAACCTATTATGCTTGATTCGTACACTAGCTCTATGTGTAAGGATTCTTGGGGTAGAAGTAGTTTTGCTTGGTGCTTAATCGAGATTTGTTCTGAGGCTGAGCTTGTAGAGGTTATTACTGTTGGTGTCCCCTCTCTTATAGGGGATGGGTTTACTAAAGAAACTATTCGAGTCGAGTATGAATGGAAGCCTCCCAGGTGTTCTTCATGTAAGATTTTTGGGCATACCCAGGATCATTGTCCTAAAACAGTGGTCAGTCCTCCTGTTGCCTCTACTCCCCGTGTTGCTACTCCTGTAGAGCCTCTTAATGATGGTTTCCAAAAGGTAAATCATAAGAAGAAGAAGGGTAAAGCCCATGGTATCTCAATCAAACCGAATCTTAGGTATGAGCCTAAGAAGACTCCTAGTGAGCCAAACAAGGGAGTTACTAATAGGAATAATGTGCCTACATCGTCATCTACGTTGAAATCTAAAGGTTTATCCTCTAAGGAAAGCGATATAGCAACGTCAAATCCATATGCTGCTTTGGCTACTGATGAAGGTGGTGATGAAGATTTTGTTGTAAACGAGTTTGATGAATCGGCTAACTTATTTCCTCACTCCACTACTGATGGTAATCCATCATTCATGACAGAAGCTGGTTAGCTTGTTTTGATTAGTTCTTTTTCTAGGTTCATTTTTTTGATTCTAGAAGTTGTTATGAGCTTTTGGCATGTCGTAGGCTATAGGGTTTTTGTTTATCAAGCTGTTTAAGCTTGAGGTTAATGTGGTATTTCAGCCACATTCCAGTTGTACTTAAACGTGTCGGTTTTAATATATTTTCCAGGGTGCAGGATTACTCACCTTTACCCAAAAAAACCGAAACCAAAACGGACCTCCTTTTTCTTTTTTTCTTTTGTCTCTCTTTCATGGCTAAACGAACCTATGTTGCAATCGGCTTTTTTTAGCGTCGATGAAAAATTGGTAGGAAATGATAAAAAGACTAATAAAATGAAAAATATAAAGTGAAAAAAAGTAAATAAATCAGGATCCCCTGCATCATCGGCGAATAGGCGATGACCGGATGATAGCTATTTGTTGTGGGTTGAAACTAAAACTCCGATGTGATATAAGACGAATAATATTGATTAATAGAATTGCTTGATTTAGAAAAATATACATATAACCCAATATTCATAGCCTAATAGTTGTGCTTATACCAATTCAAATCTAATACAAATACTAATATAACTCTAACTCCGATACAAACCCACGTACCGACTTTTGTTAAGCTTTACAATTATGTTATATTATGCAAAATATAACATAATTATCCGAATATTATGATAACAAAATGTCACTGAGCAAAGAATTTGACTCGACAAAAGGTGCTCTCTGTAGGTGTTGAGTTAATAAATCCATTGCTCGTTGTTGGGCATGTGACTCTGAGTTCTACCAAAACCCATTCAAGAATGTAAATTTGGCTTTGTGATTTATTTTGAAATTTACTAGTTTTGGGTACTTACCCCGGTAAAATAGAAATTTACTAGTTTGACCATTAGGAGGTTACAATTCCAAGAAAATAACATATTGATTTTCTACAACATACTAGTAATTTAAGAATGTAACTGTTATTAATAGTAGTCATCACAACCAAAACTTGTGTTAAGCTCCTCTTAAAGCCTATAAATAATGAAACGATATACATACAAAAACGAGCTAGCAACCAAACTTTTGACACTTGTATGCATCAATATGCGATTGCTACTCGACGTTTAAATTTGAACCATCATATAATGTGTGATCACCAAAAGAAGATCACTCTACTAGCATCCTAATACCTTACCGGTTTCTTCGACCAAGGACCCACCCACCACAAGCATCACCCCGTCACTGCATAATCTGGATGGTCTGAAAAGTGGAAAACATAATCTATGTATCAGTATTCATATGTCAAGAGCTCACAAGCTTGATATGTATGTGTCAATCATAAGCAGCTAACCATGCGAGTGAGTACAATAGTCGTGCCCCCGAGAAAAGCTCCTTAATTTCAACCCGGTAGTAAAATGGTTCGGACTAGTCCAGCAAACAGCTGCAATATGGTATCAAAATATTAGTTATCTCAAAATAAAAGCAATAAAAGGTTGTCGGGATAATTAAGCTACCAGGATGAACTCGGCGACCCTGAGGAAACCAAGTTTTTGGTATTTGGGACTGAATCTGCTGATAAAGGATGCTGCGCTTTTCTAAAAAGGTGGAAAACAAACAATGGTTATGCAGCAGATGCAGAAACATTTCCTCACAAATTGGGTACAAAAATCAACGGGTTTACAACTAAGACTATATTGATATTATAAATGTACGTATACTCAAGGAGAAAGAAGGAGCATTAAAACGAACCTTTGATTGCTTTATGCTCTTCTTCCAGGTGAATCAACTCAGTTGCCGCTTTGTCTTTGTTCTTTTTATCTGCAGCACATACAAAAGGTTGATAAAGATCTCCTAAATACTATTACAAGTGTCTGTTAGACAGGTTAAAAGCCACCTTACTCATTAATAATTTTTGTTTTGATAGTTTTTATAACTGTTTAATGCATAAAAGTATACCATAACGTTATCGATGTCGGATTGAGTGAACTCGATCATATAACGCCCATTTGTATTGATGTCTATAACTGATCAACACACCACATGATATGCCCTTTTTCATGCAAATGACAACGTGCATGCATTGACTATATATATTGAGTAAAGGTAATTTATAAACGTCCTTATAAAGAGGACTGTACAGTTTCATTACAAGCTTTACATTTCTCTTATATTGGGGAACAAGATCGATAGTTAGCTTCGAGCCCTTGCATGCATCACAAAACGGACATTGGGTTCCCAATCCTAATAAAAATAGCTGAAAAGCAATTTAAGCATATAATCATTGATCAAAGTAGTCATTGTCTTAAGCTCCTTTAAAGCCATTCCACACAAACAAAAATGGATATAAATAATGAAACGAACAAGCAACCAATCATTTGACACTTGTTCTGTGTGTGGTTGCCACTCAACGAGTTAAGTTAGTAAAATGTTTATATTAGATCCATCATATAATATGCGATCACCAAATGAAGATCACTCTACTAACATACTAATACCTTACCGGTTTCTTCGACCAAGGACCCACCACAAGCATCACCCCATCACTGCATAATCTGGATGCTCTGAAAAGTGGAAAACATAATCTATGTATCAGTATTCATATGTCAAGAGCTCACAAGCTTGATATGTATAATGTATGTGTCAATCATAAGCAGCTAACCATGCGAGTGAGTACAATAGTCGTGCCCCCGAGAAATGCTCCTTAATTTCAACCCGGTAGTAAAATGGTTCGGACTAGTCCAGCAAGCAGCTGCAAGATGGTATCAAAATATTAGTTATCTCAAAATAAAAGCAATAAACGGTTGTCGGGATAATAATTAAGCTACCTGGATGAACTCGAGGACCCTGAGGAAACCAAGTTTTTGGTATTTGGGACTGAATCTGCTGATAAAGGATGCTGCGCTTTTCTAAAAAGGTGGAAAATAAACAATGGTTATGCAGCAGACGCAGAAACATTTCCTCACAAATTGGGTACAAAAATCAACGGGTTTACAACTAAGACTATATTGATATTATAAATGTATTTATACTCAAGGAGAAAGAAGGGGCATTAAAACGAACCTTTGATTGCTTTATGCTCTTCTTCCAGGTGAATCAACTCAGCTGCCGCTTTGTCTTTGTTCTTATTATCTGCTGCACATACAAAAGGCTGATAAAGATCTCCTAAATACTATTATTACAAGTGTCTGTTAGACAGGTGGTATACATTTTATTATAATATCAAATTCAATATTAGATGAAGGTTACGAATAGCAGCTTTATCAAGATGGGGACTTTATTCAAGAAGATACATATTATACATCTAGCCATCAAGGGTTGTATACATTTTATTTAGGTTTCTGTATTTTAATAATTTGATTTGGTATTTATCAATACTGATAATATACACATGTTTGGGTTTGTAGTTCATTACTTCATCTATTTATAATTGAAATATATAAGCTGACAAAAGAAGCAACTTGGTAATCCAATTAAGATTACTATGCCTACCACGACACACCATGTAATATGTTTAGCAATTGGGATTTCAATTTCAAAACTTGATACACAAACTTCGATAAAAAAAAGGGAGAATATCAAAAACCTTTGATGGATTTGCGACATTTTTTCAGTTTGGCCTTTAAGTCTCGTTCCATACCTGGAGACAAATGCCATTGTCAATGAAGAATGCAACCGGAACCTTATTCTAGCGTGCAAGTCTAGCTGTAGCAATACAGTTAAAGATCTATCAACAAACTAACCTTTCATAGTTGTGTGTTTGGATCTCAGGCTAATCAAGTGAGGCAACATCAGAGCTATCTTACCTGCATACATGCATTACGATGCCCAAACATAAAGAAAAAAAGATGTTGTAGTAACATATGTTGATTTTCAAGAAGTTGCTGCAAACCACATGTTATTAGTTTTTGGAATAAAACTAGAGGTGGCAAGATGGGCAAAGAAGGTTGGTTCGGCAATGGCTCAAATGCATTCGAGTTAAAACATGTCCAATTTTATTTTAATTTTCACTTTAAGAAAAAATTACATTAAATGCATACTATATGACTGCATAAACTATTATGGAAATAAAAATCAGGTATACTTTATAATAAAGCGATGTAGGAAGTTGTAAGCATCTGAAATCCTTTGCTTGACTTTTGAAACCCATTCGACTTGTTTCACAACCAACCCAAATTTAATTAAAGGGTCAAAACTGTTTTACTACTATAAGTGGAAACATTGTACGTAATTTGAGTATAAAAATGGCAATACTTCAAATATGTAACAATAATAATGACATACCAGATGGTCTAAGGTTAGTAAGTCTTAAACGGACCAATGATGTACTACCATCAATAGTATCACATGCAACTATGATTTTGTAGACACCCAAAATGCCTGCTTCAATCCCCTCAACTGTCATGAAGAAGTAATAAAACCTAAAGTTCATGTATCTGCAACTCATAACTTCAGTACTGCAGAGGCTGTTGCTTTTGTTCCTCTTAACATACAAACAAAATAATATAGAAGTCATTTTATAAGCAAAACCATCAAGAATAAAACATAGTATCTGATCAAATGTTCAAAACTTAAGCATGTGGGAATACCATATGGGCAACAGCATTGAAAGCATCAGTAGCGAAATCACGAAGAACCGCAACAAATGGATGATCAACATTAATCGGCCATTTTCCTTCCAATTCTTCACGCCCTGTGCAGGTAAGCGCAGGCTGCCATTCGTACACATGATAAAGTATACATGAATGTAACGCAACCATTTAAGACAAAAAAAGATGGACAACTATGTTATATTACATACCCTCCCCTCATCGAGCTTTTTAAACTCGAGCCAGCTATTATGGTCCTCTTCTTTCAAGGGAATTTTATCGACTTTTGTATACTTGATGACTTTTGAACTCACAAATCGCTGATTCAAGTGAACTGACTGTTCATCGACGAGATTGCTTTTCTTCTTACCCGCCGTACATGCTAAATGAACAAAATGCCAAAGAAAAAGCATCAGGTGATAAAGAGAAAGTTAAGTTACATTGAAGAAGCAAAATACATATATATGGGCCTCGATCCCCATAGGCAGGACTATTGCGCAAAACTCATCATGTGCCACACGTAGAAATAACAAATCAAGCAAGGGAGAAGTAAGAAAAACCTTTCATGGGCTTGTGTTTTGTTCCCAAGTTGATCTTTTTGGATTTTTTGACACCTTCTGCACATTCATACAAACCCCACATTATTGTTGATTAACGCACCGAAACAAGCTAGTTCTAATAATGTGCATGTATAAGGCACTGAGAGATGAACTGACGCAATTAATAATGCATGGAAATCAAACTTACCATTGATGTTTTCATGTCCGGAATTCAAAGACATTGCTGTAGATAAATTACCTGTAAACATAACCAAGATAGAAAGAAGAAAAATAAGTTGAAGTAGTAATATAAATGTGTTACCCAAAAAAAAAAAAAAAAAAAAAAAAAAAAAAAAAAAAAAAAAAGTGTTGTGGGTGGTGGAGATATGCAAGACTAACAAAGTTTCGTCTAAAAACAACAATCACCTATGGAACTGCTTACCTGAGAACTAGAGTAATATTTTGCAAAAGGTCTTATTTAGGTAAACAAAAATGCAAATGAGCAAACCCCGAAACGCCCCTAACTTAACCATATAAAACTAACACACAAAAATAAGCTAGTTAAAGAAGTTTCCCTGTCTCTAAGCTCCAATACTGTATCTCTAGCGCCTTGTTAGAATTGCGACCTACTGTGCAAGGTAGGTCCATGATGTATGTGTATATGTGCACGAGCATTAGAGGTAGGTGTTTACTTATAATTTATGGCAACATTATTATATTTCAAACAGTTCAAATCTCCTAAAGTTAATGCAGACAAACACATAAATGATACATGTATTATTTTATTTTATTATTTTTATTTATTATTATTTTTATTTTATTTTTTACAGTCAAAAGGCAGCAATCAGAAAATGCAATATAGTAATAAAGAGTTTGCTTAACCTGAGAACTGATAAGGTTTGGCTTATTTAAGGGAGCTCAGCTAACTAAAAACTTTTAGCTTATTGAAGTTTGAAAAGCTAATAATAAGCCTATGTTTTGGGGGGTTTATGAGCTTATGAAGCTCAAGTTGATCAGCCCCCAAAATTGAGGTTCAATAAGCCGAACTAATAAGCATATCCAAACACCCCCAAAATAAGCTAACTGGGAAACCTCCCAATCAATCAATCAATCAGCACGATAAAAACAAAAAATAAGGTAACCATGAAAATTCCCCAGGTCAAACATAAATTCAGGTAAAAAAAAACACACACACAATTCAGGTCACGTTTGTTTGTTTTTTTAATAACAAACAATCAAATAACTTACAAACAAAAATAGAGTAGCTTACCAATTTATTTTTATTTAGTTTTTTTTTTTTTTTCCTTTTCTTTTCGCTGCTGCTGAATCGCTCAGGCAGACACCGAATCTATTTATAATACGGAGCAAGTAAATTACAATAAACACTGCCCCCTTTTCTTAACACGTGATTTTATATTTGAGTAAAATACACGTACGTCCTTAAACTTGTCCAAAACATCGTGGTAGGTTATAGTTGCAGTTTCGGTCCCTATTCCTTCCTTTTTTTTTTTTTTTTTTTTTTTTCTTTTTTTTTTTTTTTTAATCATGGTATTTATTTTTGTAAGTTACTAGACAAGTACCCATAGCAACGAGATTTTATAACAACAGATTATTTAGTGATAAAAAAAAGTTTATGGGTTATAAACGAAAAATAATAAAAGTTTGAAGTTTATGGGTTATAAACGAAATATATATTTTCAACATTTCCTTTTTTAGTTTCAACTTTTCACTTTTCACTTTTTTATTTTTCCTTTATACTAGACGAGTACCCGTGCATAGCAACGGGATTTTATAGCGATAGATAGTTTATTGATAAAAAAAAGTTTATAGGTTATAAACAGAAAATAATAAAAGTTTGAAGATTTGGGAATTAAACATAATGTTTTTAAACCCGGTTCGACCCGGGTTGTTCAACCGGTTGAATCGTTCTGGTCGGAAAATGAGTTGATTTAAACCGGGTCAACTTGCTAGGTTGGGTCGAAAACTAGTCAATTTAAACT
>LBNU01013755.1:648503-662976 GCA_014162995.1 Artemisia annua
TTTTAGTGCGTTAGAAAATTATTTTTAGGCCCGTAGGATTTGCGTAGCAATAATTTCACGTTTTTATTTGTACGTTGACGTTTATTTAGAATAAACGTCACGTTATTTGTTTACTTTGTATTTTAGGATTCCCGATACCTAATTTTGTTTCCCGTAGTGTTTTAGGATTCCCCTAGTTTGCCAATTGCCTTTTGTTCCCTTTAGGTTATTTTATTTTCATCCTCGTTCGTTAATTTTCCAATTTCGTTAATTTAACGTACCATAAAACCAAACAATCTTTCACAACCAAACATACAAGTCTTTAATCTCGATCTTTCACGAATCTTTCCATTCACACCTCGTTGGGGTACGACTCGGGAAATCACTTCCCGGTCTCACAAATATCACATTGCACGAGTTTACGAGGTAATCTTTTTCCTAAAAGGTTTACTTGTATTTCTCCACGTCTTGTTGTCACTCACGATAACTTTGACTCCACTTTGTTGATATTTTTGTGTACTTGTTGTTTTGCACACTAAAACACAACGAATCAGTCAACTTGCTAGGTTGGATCGGAAATGGGTCAAATTAAACCGGGTTAACCCGCCGGGTTTGAAGCATCCTGGGTCAACCCGGTTTGTGTTTTAATTGGTTGTACAATGTGAATAAATCATTGTACTTTTAAGTAATGGATAATGTTTTGAAACCCGGTTCGACCCGGGTGGTTCAAACGGTTGAACCGTTCCGGTCGAAAAATGGGTCGATTTAAACCGGGTCAACTTGCTAGGTTGGGTCGGAAATGGGTCAAATTAAACCGGGTCAACCCGCGCGGGTTTGAAGCGTCCCGGGTCAACCCGGTTTGTATTTTAATTGGTTGTACAATGTGAATAAATCATTGTACTTTTAAGTAATGGGGTGTTTTAATAAGAGTATTAATTACATTTCACTTTTCTCTCTCATTTGACTATTGTTGAAAACTCAACATTTCACTTTTACCATTTTTCCATTATAGATAGTATAGATATAGTATATAGCAGGGTACCCGTGCGTTGCGGCGGCGGGTACCCTGTGATGATTAACCGGAGAAATAGATCTCGATAAGACCCGATTCACCAGTTTATATCGGTTTCAACGGGTCATCTCTGGTTCGTTTCCGGATGGCTTTTATTGGTTAGCCAAACCGGTGGCGACACCAGTTCCCGATTGAACCCGTTGGTCCTGTCCGTTTTTCAAAACTATATATACCATCAACTTGTTAGTTTGTATGAAGCTTTGTTTGTTTTATTAATTTGTATAATGTGTATAATAACATGTACTTTTCATTTTAGGGTTTTTAAAAATAACATTAATTAGTGTATTTAATTATTTTATATTTTGGATTATGTTGTAGTTTGTTTATTTGCACATTGTGAAACTTTAATTGTACTTTTTAGTAAGGGGTGTTTTAATTGGTTGTTTTTTAATTTGGCAGATATGCTTTTAATTGGTTGTACAATGTGAATAAATTATTCTACTTTTAAGTAATTAGATGTTTTAATAAGAATACTAATTACAGTATACATTTCTCTCACCTTTGACTTTCAACATTTCACTTTTCAAGGTTTGGTCGTTTTCTTTTATATGTTACTAGACGAGTACCCGTGCATAGCAACGGGATTTTATAGCGACACATAGTTTATTGATAAAAAAAGTTTATAGGTTATAAACGAAAAACAATAAAAGTTTGTAGATTTGGAAATTTAACATAATGTTTTGAAACCTGGTTCAACCCGGGTGGTTCAACCGGTTGAACCGTTCCAAGCAAAAAATGGATCGATTTAAACCGGGTCAACTTGCTAGGTTGGGTCGAAAACGGTTCAAATTAAACTGGTTCAACCCGTCAGGGTTTGAAGTGTCCCGGGTCAACCCGGTTTTTGTTTTAATTGATTGTATTTAATTTGATAGATATGTTTTTAATTGGCTGTACAATGTGAATAAATTATTGTACTTTTAAGTAATGGATAATGTTTTGAAACCCGGTTCGACCCGGGTGGTTCAACCTGTTGAACCGTTCCGGTTGAAAAATAGGTCGATTTAAATCGGGTCAACTTTCTAGGTTGGGTCAAAAATGGGTCAAATTAAACCGGCTCAACCCGTCGGGTTTGAAGCGTCCCGGGTCAACCCGGTTTGTGTTTTAATTGGTTGTATTTAATTTGGTTGTACAATGTGAATAAATCATTGTACTTTTAAGTAATGGGGTGTTTTAATAATAATATTAATTACATTCATAATATCCTTTAATAAGATTTCAACATTTCAACATTTCAACAATATTGACTTTTCACTTTTCCACTTTGACTCTTTTTCCTTTATATGTAGTATAGATATAGATATGTTGGTCAACTCCATAATTGACTATCGTCTTTTGTTTTTAGTCGAAGGGCATAACCGTCATTTCACATATTAATTAACACAGTGTATAGATTGCATCGTTTTATCTACCACTGCTACAGTGATTTCTCCCTTATTAATAGTTATCTTTTCTTATCACCACTCATCCCTAAACTCTCCTCTCTCTTAAAATCTTAATCTTTTTACATTTCTTATCTTCAAATATGAAAATGGTGCGTTGTTCTTGCTCGAGAGCAGCTGTGATCAAAACATGCTGGAACAATGTACATCCCGGATGACGTTTCTATGCTTGTCCCAGACAGGTTTGGACTGTTAATCTATTATTATTATTATTATTATTATTATTTTTTTTTTTTTTTTTTTTTTTTTTTTTTTTTTAAACAACACTTTTATTAAAAATTAATAGGATTTTACAAGAAATTAGTGGGGAGCCGAGAAACTAACTGGGCCCCCACACCTCTAGCAATAGCAAAACTAATCCTATTAAAAATATGAACCGCCGTCCGTGCTCCAATATCTTGAGTCATAGAAAACCGTCGAATACGCTTTAGTAGTTTAACTTGTAAGTTGCATGTTCGTTTATTGTTCTTTGTAAACATTAACAATGGTGGTTTAAGTTTCAGTTTAAAGTTTAAGTGGTAAGTTTTATGTACACTAACAATGGTGGTTATCCTTAGTTGCTAACTTTTGAATTTCATGTTTAGGTCATAGGGTGGTACGATCCACCGATGTCACCAAGAGTCAGGGTTGTCAAAGGCTTATTGCAGAGGAACATACACCAGGTTGAGGGGGCATTACAACAATGCCAAGTCGACCTCATTGCTGAGACCGGGTAAGCCGTAAGCTCGGTTAACGAGCATAACGCTACTCGCCAAGCCTGCCTAGCTGATGTGCATTTTATCAACCATGTTTTAAAATTTATAGAAACAAGAATTACCGGTTAACTAGGAACACATTCGGGCAAGTATACCCTAGTCAATTGTAGTATAGTAGTGGTAAGTCAAGGTCGTCCCAAGAGACTTGGTTGCACTCAAGTGTTGTTTGTTTGTTTAAGCAAGTAACAAGTTGGTGGTTATGATTGTCACGGATCAAACCACAANTTACTTTGAGCTTCAATGAACCTAAAATACGAATTATGCTCAATTAAGTACCATAAGTTCATAAAAGTGACCATAAAATCCACAATAACGCGACTAAAAACATGTTAATTTTGAGCGTTATCAAATCCCCCACACTTGAACTTTGATTGCCCCTCAAGCAAATCTAAGAAAAGAAAAATTAAAATGCATAACTAAATGACAAAATGAAAAAAAAAATTGAAAATTCTATGAAAATCTAGAAAATATCGAAAAAATCTTTTTTTTTTGTTTTTTTTTTTGTTGTTAATAAATAAGGGAAAATTGAGCGCACACTCCCCCACACTTAAGGGTTTGCTTGCCCTCAAGCAAATATTAAGAAAAATAAAAATAAATCCACATGGTGCATGAAAAATGATTAGAAAAAATATGATGCAAATCTACCAAGTACAATTACAAGATAAGATTCATCATTTTAAGTTTTAGTGGTGAAAAACCGAGATGTTTGACAATACCCAATGATTTTCTTGCTTGATTAACATTTCTAAACACCTCACGAAAAAGAAACGAAGTATAATTCACTCAATCACTCATTTATTTAGGTAGTGGAGCATATAAGATAAATCACACTCATTGCTCAGTCATGATCCGTTTATTACCATAGGCTTGTACAAGAAACAAAATTCCACCGACGTGGCGTAAGCACCAAGTGTAAACATCTAAAGAGGACTTTTATTCGGGTTGTAAAATTAGGCTAAGGGTTAATAAGACTTTCGTGCAAATATCTTGTGCAAAACATAATAGATCGCTGCCGCGAATTCTTGTATCACCAAATAACGGATGGTCACTAAGGATAACCTTGGTTCGCTAGCGCGTTTTCTAGATCCTCACGAACTCGGATGGTCACTACATGTCAATACACTTAATAATTACACTAAGTCAAAAGGTAAGGATAAGGCATGGGATATATTTATGAAATTGGTTTTAAAAGAAAAATAAAATCAAGTCAAAGTCCCATTGTTGCTAGTCACCGAACAAACCACGAACCTAAAAGTGATTATAGTTACAATCTTTCTCTTCTTCACATATCGATACATTGATTCGCCATAAAAATATTCTTCATACTTAGCACGTTGGCTAACAACATATCACATAACTTTCTTTCTTCATCTCCACATATAATATAGCTCATTGGCTATAATTGTCATCACATATATATATATATATATATATATATATATATATATATATATATATATATATATATATATATATATATATATATATATATATATATATATATATATATATATATATATATATATAGGGTAAGGTTCTAGAGAAAAGTGTAATTAGAAAGAAAAGTGAGAAAAAAAGTTACAGGGTAGATTTTGAAAACACTTGAAAGTTTAGGGTAAAAATTAAAAACAAATAAACAAAATAGGAGGGATATCAATCAGATCGTATTTCAGTTCATTCACAGATCATCTGCACCATCTGCACCATCACCACCACCATCTCCGTCTGCACCGTCACCACCACCACCATCGCCATCGTCATCGTCACCACCACCACCACCACTGTCTCCATCGTTATTCCCAAACATGGAGATTGAGCTACTCCATCATCACCGTAACCACCACTACCGTCACCACCATCTTCCGTCGTGCAACCACCACGTTAATCTTCACTTAACCACCGTCATACAGCTGCCGTGAATCTTCTTCAGGTTAATTTAGTATAAATAACATTTTTAATTATCTAATTTATATAATTTTATTGATTGATTAATTNATATATATATATATATATATATATATATATATATATATATATATATATATATATATATATATATATATATATATATATATATATATATATATATATAGTGTATCTTTATTTTCAGAACCCTGTTAAGTGCGGGAACTGCGAGAACTCTAATTTTGCATTAGAAAACATGCATGCTCATATAAAACATGTATGTTTTCTTATAGGGTAAGGTTCTAGAGAAAAGTGTAATTAGAAAGAAAAGTGAGAAAAAAAGTTACAGGGTAGATTTTGAAAACACTTGAAAGTTTAGGGTAAAAATTAAAAACAAATAAACAAAATAGGAGGGATATCAATCAGATTGTATTTCAGTTCATTCACAGATCATCTGCACCGTCACCACCACCACCGTCTCCGTCTGCACCGTCACCACCACCACCACCACCATCGCCATCGTCACCACCACCACCACCACTGTCTCCATCGTTATCCCCAAACAAGGAGATTGAGCTACTCCATCATCACCGTAACCACCACCACCGTTACCACCATCTTCCATCGTGCAACCACCACGTTAATCTTCACTTCACCACTGTCACACAGCTGCCGTCAATCTTCTTCAGGTTAATTTAGTATAAATAACATTTTTAATTATCTAATTTATATAATTTTGTTGATTGATTAATTATTTTAATGTTTAATACTCCGTATATAATAACTCAAAGAACACTAAGAAAAAACTTATTTTAGGGCTCTAATGTGTTAACACGTGACATCTTAGGGAATCACTGATTAATATTAGTGCATACTGTGATACATTACAACATCCAATTGAGTATAATTAGGCAATATGATTAATATGTCGAACGCTAAAATCTGTTTGAGCCTTTGTATGTTTGATTAGTGCATAAAAGTATCAAAAAAAGAATATTTATTTGTTAAATAATAGCATACTGAAATTATTTAAATCATATGTTTGTTTGATTATTTGACTAATGCATAACGGTATCATGAAACATAGCATATGTCTTAAAACAGAATAGAGCATCAGTTTGTTTGTTTGTTTTGTTTAATGCATCTGTTTTAATAATATGTTAGGGCATCAATTTGTTTGTTTAATGCATATGTATTAATACAATAAGCCATATATATGGAATATGGTATTGAAATAATAAGGCATATGTATGGAATAATTTAGAGCATCTGTTTGACGTACTTTAGTGCATTTGTATGGAATAGTGTATTGAAATAATAAGGCATTTGTTTGATGTACTTTGGTGAATTTGTATGGAGTATTGTATTGAAATAATAAGGCATCTTTATGGAATAATTTAGTACATCCGTTTGACGTACTTTAGTGCATCCGTTTGACGTACTTTAGTGCATCCGTTTGAGGTACTTCAGTCCTCATATGTGCATTCATCTTTACATCTCATTTTGTTTGTACGGGTCTACTCCGCTTCCTAATGTCTGATGATTTCATACATTGGTCATTTTTGTATTTATACTTTTTCTATGTTTATGAGATGGGACTTGGGAGCCTTAAAAGTTGTGTGAATTATGTAAAGATTCCCCCGCTTCTCGGTTGCTTCATTTTTAGCATGAGTATAGCTGGTTATTTCGTTAGGAATGGGAAGGTCATTGGTTTAGATCACTGATTGAATTGAAAGGATATTACTGTGACACTCTAATCGTCAGGTTTTAACATTTTATTTTTAGTAGTAGTATTATGACTCTTAAAAACAGGAAAACCCTCAAAATTTTAGCACTTCACTACAAGGGAGTTTTGTTATCACTTTGGAAAGGCAACCTAAAAGAGAGACTTGACTTCAAGTTTTAGCGGTGGCAAAATGGGTGGGCTGGGTTATTGGTCACTGATAGGTCCGGGTTGAAATGGACAGATCATATTGACCCTTGCACATTTATTTGCCTTCTTTTTTATAAATACTTGACCCGTTAATTATATTTACAAATCTAGCACAACAATAGGTCTGTTTTTTTGATTAAACGATATAAGAGGCTGTAAATTTTTAAAATACAATTTGGGTGACTTTCAAATTGATAAGTAGTAGGGCACCCATTTGTATTTTTAGTTTACATACAAACAAAATAATGCAGAAGTTATTTTATAAGCAAAACAATCAAAAATAAAACATAGCATCTGATCCAATGTTCAAAAAGCATGTAGGAATACCATATGGGCGACCGCATTGAAAGCGTCAGTAGCAAAATCGCGAATAACAGTAACAAACGGATGATCAACATTAATCGGCCATTTTCCTTCCAATTCTTCACCTATGTAGCACCGAAACGGGAACGGCAAAGGGATACGGGAACGATACGGGAACGGGAAACGGCAAAAATCAAAATTTCAAGATACGGGAACGGCATAGATACGGCAATAAAAAATATAAAAAAATTAAAACTATATTAAAGATAATCCAAAATAGATATATGTTGATGTAAATTGTAAACTCCAAAAATACTACATCTTCCAAATGTAATTAATTATCAATAATCAAATCATTTTCAAATTCCGGTTCATCTAGTGAGAGATCGGCAAACTCCAAAAACTCTACCATTGAATCAAAAGCATCTCCACCTATTCATTTAAAAACCATATACAAATAAGTTAAATTACAAAATCAAATATGGAAATCAAAAAGGTTGGAAAGGTAATAAAGAAAAATCGATATACACACTACCGACTACATAGTACATATTTATTTACACCCATTCATTTATTCTTGGCCATTGGTTGAGAGATAAGACCCACTGTTCATCTTCTCAACACATCTTTCACACGATCAAAGAACACCATCTCTCACCGGAGATAGATCCAACAAGAACAACGACAACAACATCTCTCACTGGAACAAGATGCCCAAATGTATAAAACGGTTGGGTTTCCAGTCGTTAGAATAAAAAAAAGCCCGTTAAACCCATTAGAAACTGCTTGGAAACGTGGTGGACATCCAGAAACGTGTAGGGATACGGCATGTAATCCAGAAACGGCTAGGGATACGTCTGAGGAACGTTTTGGGGACGTTTCGTTCGCGTTTCCGTTCCCATGCCGTTCCCAAACGGGCACGCGTGCCTAACAGGCGTTTCGGTGCATCATAGTTCTTCACGCCCTGTGCAGGTCAATGCAGGCTACCACGTACCACAGTACACATGATAAGATATACATGAATGTAACGCAACCATTTAAGACAAAAAAGATGGACAAATATGTTATATTACATACCCTCCCCTCATCGAGCTTTTTAAACTCGAGCCAGCTATTATGGTCCTCTTCTTTTAAGGGAACTTTGTCGACTTTAGTATACTTGATGAGTTTTGTACCTATAAAACGCTGATTCAAGTGACTCGAATTTTCATCTACTAGATTGCTTTTCTTCTTATCCGCCACACATGCTGAATAAAAATATGCCAACAAAAAGCATCAGGTGATAAAGAGAAGGTCCCGTTACAATTAAGAAGCACACCATATATATATGGGCCTCGATCTCCAAAAGCAGGACTATTGCGTAAACTGTTAGCCTAGCCCGTATTATGTTATGTAGTTGTAACGGGCCCAAGCCCGAAATCTAGAATATTCGGTATATTGCTTTATATATGTACGATGTAATGGTCATAATCAATCAATCAGAATCAATTTATCATTATCCCTCAATCTCATTAACTTACATGGTATCGAGCCAAAAATATCGATCCTTCAAACCCTAAAACAGCCGCTTCAAAGATTTTTTTTTCCAGCCACATATTTGTTGATCGTTTGTATTAATGTGTTGGTGATTTGTGCTAGGTCACAATCCGCATGTTTGGTAGCGTTACTTGTGCGTCAAAAGGTCACAAGTTATCTTCTTTCGTTTACTATTCACGTACGTTATTGTGGGCAATCAAGTAGAATAGATCTTGAGATTCTTTGCAAACATTTATTCTTTTGATTTGCATCTGACGTCACTTTCCACCAAGAGGTAAAAGTTATTCATTTAATTTGATTATCGGTTCAAAAGTCGATTGCTTGCGATAATTTATTTTTCAATTGTCACTATCATTAAAGAACCTCACGTTTGTTAGGCATCAAAGAAATATTTATTATAGTACTTTGAGACAGTCGGGTTTCACACTTCCAATGGCTTACCAGCCGGGTTTTTTTGGGTATGCGGGTCATGGTTCGAGTCATCGGGGTAACATGCCACTTGCGGGTCAGACTCCGGGTCCGCCGGGTTTTATTGCACATACAGGTTCGAATACGGGTCAGCCGGGTATTATTAGACAAATGGGTCAACTATCGGGACAAGAGACAATTTTGCCAAATGCCTTTACTGCCGGGACGCTTCATGATCATACTGGCGCCTGGAACATGGACACAGGTGCGAGCTCACACCTTAATGCATATGTTAATAGTCTTAGTAACATTTTTAATACTTGCATGTATCCATCTGTATCGGTTGGTGACGGGCATAACATTCCGGTGACCAATACGGGTCGTAGCATTTTGCCTACTCCTTCTCGACCTCTTTACTTAAATAACGTCCTTATTACCCCTCATATTGTCAAAAATCTTATATCTGTCCGTCAATTTGTCTGTGACAATAATTGCACTGTTGAATTTGATCCTTTTGGGTTTTCCGTCAAGGATTTGATGACACGTCGGGTGCTTCTCCGATGTGACAGCACGGGCGACCTATACCCTATCACGGCCCCGTGTCCTATTCCCCAAGCTCTACTTGTAAGTCAGCATACGTGGCATCAGCGCCTTGGACATCCAGGGAGCGAAGTGCTACGCCGTCTCGTCTCAAATAATTTTATATCTTGTAATAAGGAGAAGCCGCCTGTGCTTTGTCATGCTTGCCAGCTTGGCAAACACGTTCGACTTCCATTTGTCAGTTCTGACACTATTGTTAATGCATGTTTTGATGTTATTCATTCTGATGTATGGACTTCACCAATTTCGAGCCTCTCGGGTTTTAAATATTATGTTTTGTTTTTGGATCACTATTCTCATTTTGTTTGGGTCTACCCATTAATAAACAAATCTGATGTATTATCAAAATTTGTTGTATTTCGCAAGTACGTTCACACTCAATTTAAGTGTGAAATCAAATCGTTTCAGTGTGACCATGGTGGTGAATTTGATAACCACAACCTACATAAACTTTTTGCTGACAATGGCATTCAGTTTCGTTTCTCATGCCCTAAGACATCTCAACAAAATGGGAAGTCAGAACGAATGATTCGCACCATCAACAACCTCATCCGAACCCTACTTTTCCAGGCCAACCTTCCACCAACCTTTTGGGTTGAAGCTTTAAACATGGCTGTTCATTTAATCAACTTCTTACCTTCCACAGCTATTGCCAACGAAATCCCGTATACCCGACTGTTTGGCCAAAACCCGGATTACAGTCTTATACACACTTTTGGTTGCTTATGTTACCCCCACTTATATCCTAATCACAAACTTGAACCACGCGCCACACCCTCTATCTACTTGGGACAAGCTTCAAATCATCGTGGGTATCGTTGCCTCGACTTAAACACCAATAAAATAATCATTTCTCGCCATGTAACCTTTGATGAAACTGTTTTTCCATATGGCACCCCTAAACCAACATCGGCACCCAAATACAATTTCTTGGATGACTCACCCGATATAAATCCTCCATTCATTCCATCCGCCCCCGTTATGCAACCCATTGTGCTTCAACCCACAAACGAGCCAACAACACCAATTCCCACCGGTCCTAGTACAACCCAACTTCATGCAACCCATGACCCATTACCATCCCCATCACCACCCGCCGCCCAACAACAGACACCAAATACATCACCACCCGCGCACCAACGCCAACATATTATCTCAAATCCTCCTAATAACCCAAACCCTGTCTCAATTCATCCCATGGTCACACGTTTTCGTGTAGGGACTAATCGTCCTACTGAGCGTCTCAATATGCATGTGTCTTCGGTCTCACCATTACCAAAAACCTATCGTGATGCGTTTACTAATCCTAATTGGCAAAATGCTATGCGTGATGAATACACTGCACTTATTAAGAATGGAACTTGGATTCTTGTGCCTAGACCCAAGGACGCCAACATTATTCGCTCTATGTGGCTTTTTCGCCACAAGTATTTGGCTGATGGCACTCTTAGTCGCTACAAGGCTCGTCTTGTGGCCAATGGTAGTAATCAATTGGAGGGGGTTGATGTGGATGAGACGTTTAGTCCGGTGGTTAAACCGGGCACTATTCGGACTGTACTGAGTTTAGCTACTTCTCGACATTGGCCGATTCACCAGCTTGATGTCAAGAATGCTTTCTTACATGGAGATTTGAACGAGACTGTTTATATGCATCAGCCTCCAGGATTTCGAGATTCTGTGCACTCTGATTATGTGTGTTTATTGAAGCGGTCTCTTTATGGGCTCAAGCAGGCCCCTAGAGCATGGTTTCATCGATTTGCATCTTATATCACTCGGGTTGGATTCTCACATAGTCGATGTGACTCTTCATTATTTATATACAAACAAGGGACGGATACCGCCTATCTATTATTATATGTGGATGATATTGTTCTCACAGCTTTTTCTGATAGTTTGTTACAGCGGATTATTAGTTCCTTGCATCAGGAGTTTGCTATGACTGATCTGGGTCCACTTAATTACTTTTTGGGTATCTCTGTTTCTCGTGATTCTACAGGGTTGTTTTTATCTCAGAAGCAATATGCACTTGAGGTTTTGGAGACAGCTCATATGGTTAATTGTAATCCCAGTCGGACTCCTGTTAACACTGAGTCCAAACTGGGGGATGATGGTGATCCAGTCTCTGACCCTACATTATATCGGAGTCTTGCAGGTTCTCTTCAATATCTCACATTCACTCGCCCAGATATATCATATGCAGTTCAGCAGGTCTGCCTCCATATGCATGATCCTCGAGAGCCTCATCTATCAGCTCTTAAACGGATTTTGCGGTATGTCCGGGGTACATTACACTATGGGTTACAGTTGTTTGCTTCTTCTACTACATCCTTGGTAGCATATTCTGATGCGGATTGGGCTGGTTGCCCCACTACTAGGAGATCCACTTCCGGCTACTGTGTTTTCCTTGGCAACAACCTTTTATCTTGGTCATCTAAGAGACAGCCAACTCTATCTCGTTCTAGTGCCGAAGCAGAATACCATGGGGTTGCAAATGCTGTTGCTGAAACTTGTTGGTTACGGAATTTACTTCGTGAGCTGCACACTCCTTTATCTTCCGCTACGCTAGTCTATTGTGACAATGTTAGTGCAGTCTACTTATCATGTAATCCGGTTCAGCATCAGCGAACGAAGCACATAGAGATTGATATTCATTTCGTTCGTGACTTGGTTGCCACTGGTCAGGTTCGGGTTCTCCATGTTCCCTCACGTTACCAATATGCAGATATTTTCACGAAAGGCTTACCGTCTGCACTGTTTGAAGAATTTCGCTCCAGCCTCAGCGTCCGGTGTCCTCCCGCTGCGACTGCGGGGGAGTGTTAGCCTAGCCCGTATTATGTTATGTAGTTGTAACGGGCCCAAGCCCGAAATCTAGAATATTCGGTATATTCTTTATATATGTACGATGTAATGGTCATAATCAATCAATCAGAATCAATTTATCATTATCCCTCAATCTCATTAACTTACATAAACCTCATCAGGTGCCACACTTAGAAATAACAAACCAAAGAAGGGAGAAGTAAGAAAAACCTTTCATAGATTTGTGTTTTGTTTCCTAGTTGATCTTTTTAGGTTTTCTGACACCTTCTGCGCATTTAAACAAACTCCATATGTTTGTTGATCAATGCAAACAGGACCAACCTAATTCTGATGTGAATAAATAAGTACTTGATGACTAACCTTTCATGTTTTTGTGTCCGGAATTCAAAGTCATTACTATATATATTCCCTGCATATTGATAAACACGTTGATTTTTCCCTTTTTAGTAAAAAATAATAATTAAAAAAAAAAAAAAAAAAAAATCCTACATAGCTAAGTAAACATGCAATTCGCAGGGGCGAGCCACCCAGCCAAAAACAATATATCACATATGCAATACATTGCTTCTCAATAATAACCCTAACTTGACCATAACTTACAACTTTTTTTTTTATTGTACAAGCTCTCAAGCAAGTTAGGATGTAAGTAATCAATCAAACAAACTATATTTGAGCTTACCAAGTATCACTGCTAGCCTGCTAGGCAATGAAACACCAAATTACCCCTCCGCGGTTTTGGGTGTCTGTCGTTATCATATATAAGGCTTGTATATCTTAGCATACTAATTTTCCTTTTGGCCCATCTATTATACTACAAAAATTACCTTTGTGGCCCATATATTTATTTGGCGGTACTGTATTTGTTTAAGCTTATATCCCCTTAGGAGCTTTTAGCTTATATAACAAAAAGAAGCTCAATCAAATAATTGTTTAAGTTATATAGTTAGTCTTATGGAACAGTTTTTGATAAGACTAAATTTTGTTGTTTATTTGAGGAAGGATGTACTTATGTAATGTGTGTTAAAGAAAAATAAATAAATAAAAAATAAAAAAATCACCCTGTATATAATGATTACAATTTTTTAGATGTGTATGTACTCTTTTAGTCATTTTACCTCTTTAACGCTAGTTATTGTTCCCCAGTTGGTAACAAATATTAACAAAGTTAACTAACCAATATCCATGCTTAGTAAAGTGTAAAAACGTTTAACAAGATAACAAGTAAGAGAGATGTACACAAGTGTTTTTTCAACATTTAAATTCTGATTATAAAGGAATCACATAATTTACTAAGAATGTATGTCGAATAACAATATAAGTTGAATGACAATGTATGATGATCTCTTTACTAACTTAAACAAAACTAAAGTAGGTGTTATGTAGAACTATGCTAACACTCTGAATGGATTCGAGGACTTAGTTCTTTGGAGGAGTAAATGCTCTTGTGAATATGCATCACATCAATTGCCTAAGATATCATTTACTCATTTGAGACATTCTCTTTTATAAGCAGAATACAAGGTGGTTATTTATCTGTTGATAGCGACGTGTCAAACATCTAACATACTATAGTAACGGGGTCTAGGAGAAACCCTCCACATAGGTTACTGTTCATCGTACGGATTCCGTACTTTTGCAGTTTTTTTTTTTTTTTTTTTTTTTTTTTTTTTTTTTTTTTTTTTTTTTTTTTTTTTTTTTTTTTTTTTTTTTTTTTTTTTTTTTT